>JABASP010000430.1:0-53949 GCA_019776565.1 Sminthurinus signatus
GAGGATTTTCGTGACGGACGGACGTTTTTTTTTGCCACTAGGTGTTACCGAAAAAAGCCCAGATCTTATAACAGACCTCCGGCTTCGCCTCCGGTCAATAAAATATAACCAATATCAATCATGTAGTATTTTTTGTATTTATCATCAAATGCCAAAAAAATGTGTGTTGCTAATTTGTCAATCAATTTGACCAGGAATTTTGCTCCATTTCTTTGGAATTTGACATTGAGTTGTTTTGAGAAGGGTTTTAATGATAATATACAAATCAAGAATGTGATTAGCGATTAGCATATGTAGTGGAATGATCAAAGTCCACAGTAGTCGTCAGTTGTTTGTACTTTTGCACTATTGTGAATTTCAATAGATTTGTAAAACTAAATTATGGAATACAAATGCACAGTGTGTGCTCCTCAATCCTTATAATCGATGTATTCGGAATAAATCAGTTGATATTGAAAACATATGTACTACATTCACTCGCCATTGTGGATTAGACTTATCTCTTATCTTCAGTTTATGTAGGCATTCTGTGTTCTACTGTATTTGAGCAGTTTTAAACATTAGTTCATGTATGAAACAAGTAAGAAGTCAGTAATATAATGGTTCACATCATCATGATTCATGATGCACAATACAAAAAACTTGTGTCAATGTTAGTATTTTTGTTTTGTAAATAGATCATGTAATGAACGTCAGACTTTAGATAAATAATATGAATGGAATCACTGAATTTTTTTTTACTACTGTTCCCTTTTAATGCAGTGTTTCTGTCAATAAACCTGATACCTGAAGGTACATTATTCATATAATATATATATATATATATACCTAGTGCGAACGTTTATGTATGACATGTCATTCGTCAATCATGAATTTGATATTTTAGCAATCTATAGTCTTCTTTTTTTATCACGTATCAAAAATCAAAAATAAAAACATAGCTATAGGATTAATTTGATGATAGTTTTCCCTATAGTATGTATGATTTTGAAATCTGAATGATATTTTTTTCTATTGTTTACATTTTGCATATTATTAGTACGTGATTCTAACAGTACATTATTGATTATGTAGAATGTTATAGTGTTATAAAAATTTGAAAGAACATTCCAATTTCAAATGTTTCACATAGATAAATATAGATATTTTAGTTACCGGATTTATTCAGTGTCAGCACTTTTCCTCTATCATTTAAGTCTATGTACTGTACATATTTTATTATAGGGTAGAAATATAGACGTACATCTTTCTTTGTACTTTGTACTATTATACATATATGTTATATTTGTTAGTTGAAGAGGTGTATATATAATATATGGAATATGGAATACAAATATAACACTAAATATTTGTGTGTAGTGTATATCAATTTATCAATTATTATGAATGCCAGGAAGCAAGAAAGATGAGAAAGAAGAATCTCTCTCTCTCTCTCTCTCTCTCTTGCTGTCTATATTATATCAACATTATCAATTGTTTAATTTTTGTCTCACTAGCTAATACATACATACACTAGAAAACATGTCACTAGACTCGACTTTTAATTCAGTATCAGTCAAATATCATATTACATGAGCGTTACTAATATACACATATGACACTTAATATAGTATGTTCAATGTACAATAAAAAACCGACCAACGCAGTGCTTGTTTTTTGTCATCTTTTACAATTACACTCTACAATCTACTTACAACTATTTATTGAAGTTACACTGTCAGTAGTCAATATACATAGATTGACATTAAAAGGCGTCTTCTTGTTTCAACAATTTACTCCTTACTAAAAAAAGAGTCTTATATATGTAGTACATAAATTGTTCAGTGAATTTATCGGCATCAGACTTGACCTATTTCTTTCTTGTGGCACTTAAAAAAAGGCATAATATATATTTTGAATCATGTGTTTTGTTACAAGTTACAAGTGTCGTGAGCATTAAATAATATAGGACCGTTATTGTGGTATTCAATATTTGTTAGCTTTTTTATTTTGCAAAGTGCAAAAAGGCATTTTAGAAAAATAATAATATAGTAAAAATGGATAACGTTAATGATGAAAAAAAAAATTCTGTTCTTTCTCCTGCTTCTCCTCCTCCTGAAAAGGTCGAAAGGATGTTATTCGATTCGGTGCTTCCCCTTATTGGTAAGTGTCTATTTTGTTTATGTTTCGTATGTACAGCATAATAAGTATTGAATAATATTGACATAGTCTAGTGTCTAGTATAAGTACACGTGGAATAGACAAAGCAGAACTTTCCTTCCAAAAATATTGATTCTTTCTCAATTTTTATGACACATACCACAAGTAAATGTGGTACTGTTTCATACATATATATACGTATATGCGTATCTTACACGTAATACGTGCATAGTACATACTGCATAATAACATGTTGATGGATTTTCTTTGTGTGTGTGTATAGGGGAATTTGGACGATATCAACAACGGATATACTTTCTCGTTTGTTTACCCGCAATCTTATGTGCAATGCATAAACTTGCTTGGGTGTTCTTAGGTGCTAAAGTGGACTACAGGTGAAAAAAATGAACGATTTTTGTATGTTACTTGTTTTGAGAAAATGATGTACTTATGTATGCTATATTTTGTATTTTGTAATATTCATGATTTCTTTATTAATTTACGTGTACAGGTGTAAACTCCCTGTAGAGGGTGAGAATGCAACCTTTGACAATATTCCGAATGGTTATGACACGGGATTTTGGAATCTGACTTTCCCTAAGGGTAAACATGATGGATGTTTCCGATTGGATGTAAATTATTCTGATGCATCTTACTTTGAACAATCAAATCCTGTAAATAAAACTGTTGACTGTGGTGGAGAATACATCTACGATTTGAAAAAGTATCAGTCTAGTGCATTTATGGAGGTAATTAATGACTTACTAATATGAGTAATATGAATTTCTAATTTCAAAATGTGTTCTTGTGTCGTTTTGTACTAAACATGATGTTTCACGTTCTTTTCTTTTCATATCATTCTTTGCAGTATAATTTGGTCTGTGAGAACAGTGCTTGGCATGCTACAGCACAGGCTATATTTATGGGTGGAATTTTAGTGGGGTCAATACTTTTTGGAGTACTCTCTGATCGTATAGGTCGTCGACCAACTTTCTTTCTGTCCTTGGTACGTAAATAATAACAACAATGTGTATAATGTGTTTATTGTACTAAACAATTTAAAAGAGACTTTGGCTATGTCAGGGTCAAAGGATGATAAGGAAACGAGTCTGATATAAAATCTTCTTTTAGGTTCTCATCGTTGTCTTTGGGATGTTGGCTGGAGTAGCACCCGATTATTGGACTTTTGTCATCACCAGATTTGTTGTTGGTGCTTCTACTTCTGGAATTTTCCTTGTTGGATTCGTAATTGCAATGGAAATGGTAGGACCGAGTAAACGAGTGATTGCTGGAGTTGTTTGCCAATACTTTTTTACTGCTGGATATTTAGTCACAGGAACAATGGCTTATCTCATAAGAGACTGGAAAATGCTACAAATTGCTCTTTCTCTTCCTGGAGTTGTTTTCCTTTCATATTGGTGGTACGTAAATTTGTTGACATATTTAAATAAATCAGACATCAGAAGTGTGTAGTATTTATATTGATATGCGCACATTCAACATGATGTATAGTATGTGCTACATGACTTAAAATATTCTTTAAAAAATGACTCTATTAGGTTTCTTCCTGAATCAATTCGATGGTTATTAGCCAAAGGTAGGAAGGAGGAAGCAAATGCTACTCTTCGTAAAGTCGCCAAGGAAAACAAAGTAGATTTACCAGAGGAAGTCTATCAAGGTCTTTGTAATGAGGAGACAAAGGGTTCAGATGTCAACTTTTTGCATATATTCCGTTATCCTAAATTGACTTTAAGAGCTGGAAATATCTTCCTCAATTGGTTCGTCAATAGTGGAGTGTACTATGGATTATCTTTGAATACGTCATCACTTGGAGGAAATGACTATCTCAACTTTCTTATCTCAGGAGCAGTAGAAGTGCCTGCTTATACTTTCTTACTGTTGAGCCTTAATAGACTTGGAAGAAAATATGTTCTTTGTGGTTGCATGCTTGCGGGGTAAGCGTTTACATGCAGAAAAGTCTCGAAAAAAGATTATGTAATAATATATAAATTAAAGATTGAATTGTAAATGTAATAAGCCTATTTTGTAATACTTTAGAGGGTTTTTCATGACGATATGTGCAGTTATTCCAGAGAGTAAGTCCTTAAGTTTATTTTCAAAAACGTTTACTTTTATTTATTTATTTATTTAGAGAAAGTAGTATTATTATAACATCTTGTTTTCTTTTCTTCACAAATGTATAGATTTGAACTGGCTTTTAATTGCGTCATCCATGATGGGAAAATTATGTATCACTGCTTCATACGGTGTGATCTATATCCTTTCTGCTGAAAATTTCCCGACTGTTATTAGAAATGCAGGCATGGGTGCAAGTTCCATGTGTGCAAGAGTTGGAGGAATTTTAGCTGCGTACCTCGTTCCTTTAGGAGATATTTGGAAGCCTTTACCATTACTAATTTTTGGTGCTGTAAGTATAATGGGCGGAGGTTTAGCTTTATTTATCCCAGAAACATTAGGAAGACGTCTACCTGAAACTTTGGAAGATGGAGAAAAATTTGGAAATGTGACAGCTGATGAGGTTTATAAAGAAAATGGTAAACCAGCTGAAAAAGGGCAGGAAACTTAAGGATCAAAAGTACTATACATAGACACTATAATCCATAACAATTAACAATATATTCTAAACTCTAAACCTTTTTTTTTCACAATCACTTATCACTTATACATTTTGCACATAAGGATACATTTTACCACAATGAAGAATTTTTGTTTTTTTGGTATTTCAAGTTTTATTTGTATAGCTACTTATTACTTACATTTTATAATGTATAATAATATCCTATAATGATTAACGATGATCTCAAATCCAAAACAAAAAAAATTCAGTTACGATTTGAGAAGTACATATAACAAATCATATATAGTATATAGGGCATGCTCTCTCAGTTTTGGATTTTCCTATGTGGAATTTCATTAACTTTTTAATCTTCTTTTTCTACTGTCCAACTTTTTATTACAAACTACAAATCCAAACAAAGCTCTCTCTCTCTCAATATTGAAGGTTTTTCAAAAGGATATATAAATATAATACATATATACATATCGTCTACAAAAGCATTATTAAGGATTAATAAGGTTATAGTAGTATAAGGGAATTTTAATGTTTCAAAGATCATTGATCTTGGAATACGTTTTTGAAAAGTTTATGGTAGTTTTTAACAGTACATTAGTGTACTAAAATGTTTTAGCTAGTCAGCACAAGAAAATCAAGAAAATAACGAAATAACTTTGCCAGAGTGGTAATAAATTAAATTACCATATATATATATATATATATTATGTAGTCATACAACATCATAGGCTGATATAAATTTTGTCATTAATCTAGTTAAAAATCAAGTATGAGGAAATAAACTAACGGCCCTTCTGTAAAACTCAAAAAATTATTATACCAAAGAATAGAATGTTTTGGTATAAAAAAAATGGAATGTTTCAAATGAAAGGCCTCTTATAATATATGGATGCATGCTGAATGATCAAAAATAAGGGTTTGTTGTTATATTTTTTAGTCTATGGAAAATGGTTAGGTTATGACATATATGTGTGTCGTTTTCCATAACATGTTATGTGTTCACTTCATTTTCTATATGTATACAGGTCTTCGGATTTTTTTTTGGTATAATATGATAACTGATAATATAATATGAAGTATGAAATATATATTATAGTAATATATATTGATTTACAATCAAATGATGCTTATCTAGATGTAATAGTAAGTTAACTAATGCACCAAATCTAGGATACAATGTTATTCATAATAAAAATAATAATTATTATCATTGTTGTAATGTTGATGTTACCTAGAATCTGTTGACAGAACTTAATATTCTACCATGCATGTTGCATGTCGTCTTCTATAAAATATTTCTCGTCAATTTTTGAGCTGCAATATGTTGTATGTAATATGTGCTAAAATGAGCTGTTTGTTGTGTGACATGAAGAACACGAGTACCATTAATTTTAAAAAAATAATTAATAATTACTAGAAAATTAAAGTTACCAATGTTAATGACTATACATTGTTGATTGTTGCACTACGTATAAAAAAAGTAGACTATCTGAGATCGTCTCTTTTTATTGTTACAACGGAAAACGAATGAACGTAAGTAAGTTACATATTAATATGAGTATCGTCCTTTGTCCACACAAGAAATCAAAATGTTTTTGTCAAGCTTTATTAGTCCTTATATAAATTTTAAAACCTAAAAATGACAAATTTTTGTAGACGAAATATTTGTAAAAAATGTTACACAACTACAAAAAAAACTAATCAAAATATCTAAGATTTTAGATTAAAAGAATACATAAAATATATTAATTATCGTGTCCAAAATACGGCGAAAAATTGTAAAATACGATAAAATATTGTTAAGTGACAAAATGATCTAATGTATTAGATTATTTATAGTGTAAGTAGCACATAATAATATAATACTGATACAATATGCATTTTTCAAATGGCGATCAAAAAATTACTGTGTCAAAGTAAAACTTTTACTATAATACTATAGTTCAATAGTCAAAAGAAGAACAAACTAATAACATGATGAAAAATGCAAAAAAGTTCAAACAATTGTAACGAATAAAAACACGTTTGTACACTTGAAATTTCATTACACGTTCTTGTTTTTTTATATATTTTCTTTCATAACGAAATAAATATGCAAATTATTACGATAACTTCAACATAAAAATGTACATTGTACTGTACCATTTTTCTTGGAAAAATTAAAATCCATTCAAGTAAAAATATCAAAAAACAACTATAATATAATATAATTTAAACGTACATTAATATAGATATATAAAAACAGATGCATATATAAAATTTTATACATTTCAATATTGACTTACTTCATCCATCGCCGTTTCCTGTTTTGTACCAGATTTATTTTTTCGATTTTTTTGAATTCTTTCTAAAACTGCTATAAAGAAACCATCAGTTTTATCTGTTTCATAATCACATTTTGCACATAACTCTGCCCATTCATATTTAACATTTGTACACCTATGCTTCCAATTGGGTAGCGCTTTTTTTATTCTAAATCTTCTGTGATTATCAACAAATTCTAAAGATCCATTAATAACATCCTCATTCTCTTCCGTATTTAAAGAACATGTTGAATAAACTATCCGTTTAACATTTGGAAATTTCATAGCGTGGCATAAGGTTTTCTGTTGATAATAAGCTAAATGATACAAACGGTCAGGTTTAGATTCTGCTGAAGTTGGCACCTCCACTCTTCCATACATACCTGAAATATATATAGGGGTTAAATAAGTAAAAAATTGAATTGAATAATTATATTTTTAGAAATATATATATTTTAATTACTAATAATTAGTAATTATTTCTAATATAGATATACCATCAAGAACAAAATAAAAAATAAATATTAAATAAATTACCTGATCCTGAACAAGATGGATCAACTAGAATGTATTCAACATCTTCATAATCAAGAGGATTAAGTTCTGTAAAGTCTTGATTAAGAACTTTGACAAAATTACAATTATATTGTTCCAGCATAGTTCTTAATGTTTTACATCTTTTTTCACTTTTTTCAACTGCAATAATATCTCCTCCTTGACCTAACATACTAGCTAAAAGTGTTGTTTTCATCCCAGGAGCTGCACATGCATCAATAACAGACCTCCCTAATCTTGGCTTTAATGCTATTGCAGCTAAACAACTAGCCTGTAAAAAGATCAAAAATGTGTCATTATTTATTACAATATATGATGCATAATTAGAATAGACAATACATTAATAATATATAACTGTGGAGATGGCTACTATCAAACTCCACTTATGATTTTTTTAAAAAAAGTGTTGTTAGCGAATCCACTCCAAATATTTAATTTTGGGAAATCGGTTATTACATTGGTCTATATTATAGATGCCAACACATACTAAAATCGTTCCCATCATTTACATAATCAAATTGCACTATATATATGTAGATAAAAAATTACATTTTCTTATGAAATTGTATTAAAAATACTCAACTTACTTTATCTTGTAAAATAAAAGTTCCATCATGATATAATGGATGATTATGAAACATTGTTTTTGGTGCAAAAATAAGAAGATCCTCTACAAAGTCGTCTATTGCAAAATCATATTCAGTCAGTTCATTTACTTGAGCTACGTCCTTTTTAATCCAGCCTTCTTGTTCCAAATATTCAAGTACATCCTTGAAACTCATTTTTAATGTATTTATACGAACATAGCGTGGTTTTTCAACTATTTGTTGTCGTTGTTGTTCTCCTCCTCCTATAATAATAATAATAACAATGACCAATGAAATAAATTACATATTGTATAGGTATCTATATTTTTGAAAATGACGACTCAAAATACAAAAGATTATACTAATTCATAATACTTTAAGAGTATGAAATTCTGGTTATTAAATATTTTACCTGCTCCTCCTCCTATTCTTGAAGGTTTTCTCAAAAGTTTATTATACACTGCTTCAAATTTTTCACGATATTTTAGTATTGTTTGTATTGGTTTAGCCTCTCCTACGAGAAGAAAATGAGGAAAAAACAGTATAAGTAATGTATTATGTATAGTTTAAGCAAAAGATAAAAGTACTATGTACAGTAAAAGTTTTATGAAATTATAGTAAAATACAAAAATTACCTCCTAATCGTTTCTTTCCCCATAATAGTTCAGAAATTAAAATTTTGACGAGTGCTTCAGTCCTCGCTAGTGCTTCCTCATTTTCATATAATTTAGATTTTGAAATGATGTAATTTAAATCTTCCATATTTTGTAGTGTTGTTGAAACCAAAGCAGTCAATGCTTTTTTATTCTGTAAACAAAAAATACATCAAATAATAATAATGAGTGAATTTTTTCATTTAATTTTGATTCATAATGTATATAATATAGTCTATAGTATAGTTAGTACATAATACATTATTGTATAACTGTGGAGATGGCTACTATCAAACTCCACTTATGATTTTTAAAAAGTGTTGTTAGCGAATCCACTCCAAATATTTAATTTTGGGAAATCGATTATTACATTGGTCTATATTATAGATGCCAACATATTATACTAAAGTCGTTCCCATTATTCATTATTTACATAATCAAAAATATATGTGTGTATTTACAACTGAATAAGACTAATTACTAGTAATTTGACTTACAGGATGATGAGCATTAAAAATAGCTCCCTTGAAACCATCTTCATGTTTCTCAATAATTGACAGCACCTATAATTAATATTGGGAATTAAAGCACAATTTAAGACCATGTGTGAATCATAAATCATGAATATAACATAAATAAAAAAATGTGATTTTATTTCTTATATTATTATACCTTTGAAGCGACTTTATACAGTTGAGGTACTTTAATTGAATGACCCTTTTTGCCCAATCCTTTATTATTATTTTCTTGTTTCTCTTCTATAACTTCTTCTATTTTTTCCTTTTTCAGATAATCAGGATTAAGGAGTGAACCCTTTTCAATATTAAAATCTTCATATTCTTCTTCATATTTCTCTTCTTCTATTATTTCCCCTTTCTGCCTTCTGATATAATCAGGATTAAGGAGAGAACTCATAATAAAATCTTTATAATTATTTATAATTGAAATTAAAACAGATGAAAAATGAAAAATGAAATGAAATCTAAGATTTTTTTCCGAAAATGCTGGATCCTCGTGGTTTTTGAAAGCACCGCTTCAAGTAAAAGATACAAAATTCAAACCAGTTTTTTTTTTGAAAAAATAAATATTTATAAAAAATAAGATTGTCAATTGTCAATTATGTGTCAGTTTTATTAACTATTTAATTAAAATACAAACAACAGTATTTATTTATAATTATCGGTATTAATATATTCTGTTGTATTAAGTCAGTGTTATCAGTTTGGTGTATAATTAAAAACTAGATTTGATTACTTATCTCAATTCTTGATATTGATGTAGATGCAAAAATGACAGATTCTAAGCTACAAGGTTCTTCAGATTCTCAAAATTATGAACAATTAGCACAAGAAATTGAAGCCCTTGATACATACTGGGGTCCAACTTTCCGGTAAATTTATCATTAAACAGTTATAAATTACAAATTTATATCTGTACTATAGTTGTCTTCCAAGTGAACCACTTATTTTATACATAATATTGGCATCCTTTGGATGTTTAAGAGTAAACAAGTTATACAACTATGTCATGTCATTAAGATGTATCCAATTAGTTTTAGTAGACATTGTAATTTAAAGTCCTTTTTTATATTTTCAGAGCAATAATTGAAGATGGTAAACATGAAAAATTTCTGGAGCATTTAGAACAGAGAATACGGACTCATGACCGAGATATAGAAAAATTATGTAACGCCCACTACCAAGGCTTCATAGGTATTCATATTTATTTCATATTATCTGAAGTTAAAAATATAATATATAAAAAGTAAAGTTAATTACAAATAATGTCATTATTTATTTATCATCTTTACAGATTCCATACGAGAACTTTTACACGTCCGTTCAGAAGCACAAGATCTGAAAGTATGTTATGTATTATGTATAATATAATCACGTTTACGCCTATAATATTGTAAGATAAATAAAAGCTCAATATAAAATATTTGTTATAACCATTTATCGTTTTATCTTTACAGAGCCTTATTGCATCTATGGATAAAGATTTACAAATGGAATTACAAAATGTACTCTTAAGAGGAAGTGAAGTTGAGAAAGCTAGAAGAGTTGAAGTTAATATAGTAGCAACAATTGATCAATTACAAGTTTGTCTTCCTGTTTTTCGAATGTACCATAAACTTCAAGAACAACTTGCTCAGAAAAGGTAATACTATAAATCTTCTATTTTATACTACATAAGACCGAATTATGTATAAAATATATATTTATGATTCGTTTCATGTATCAATTTTGTAGATACTATCCTGCATTGAAATCCCTTGAACAATTAGAACACACGTACCTTCCACAAGTTTCACGCTATAGATTTACCAACCATTTTAGAGAAAGTATTCCCAAGTAAGTTTTTTTTAATATTGATAAAGTCAAAAGTACATTGGTGTATATATTTATTATTTTGTGGTTCTTACTTTTTACTTTTAATTGAATTTATTAGATTCCGTAAAAAAATTCAAGAATCTAGTATGTCAGAATTGAAAGATTTTCTTGAAAACGTGCGAAAGTATTCTGTACGTATTGGTGAAGTGGCCATGAGACATGTAAGCATTTATTGTTTATTAGTTTATAATGTTAAATACTTTATAACTATACTTACTCATTAAAATTTTAATGCTCAAGAATATTATTATATTATATATATATTTCTACATTAATTCATATAATATTTATATACAGACTGCTGAACAAATTGATATGGATGAATCAATAGCAGGAAAACGTAGAGTATTATTGATTCCTCCACCAAATCCATTTTTAGATGACCATTATGAATCTCACAATGAAAATGGAGAGGATGTAGAAGACGGTTTAAGTGCTCAAGATTTAGTTGATTTTTCCCCTTTGTATCGATGTCTGCACATTTTTACTGTCTTAGGAGATAAACATACATTTGAAAATTATTATCGTAAACAGCGGAAAGAACAATCTTCTTTAGTTCTTCAACCATCATCAAATATGGTGAGAATTCTGATTTACAGCTAAAGAATTTAATGAACTCTTGTAATATGTTTAACATTTCTTATTCAATTTCAATTTTCCAGAATAATTATTATTGTTTCAGTTTTTGAGTCAAAATATGAATAATATTATATTTTATGTTTTCATAACTCTTTTTTTTACAGCAGCATGAAAGTTTACAAGGTTACAGAGAATATTTTCATGCGGTAGTTGGTTTCTTTGTAATAGAAAACCATTTACTGTACACAACAAATGGACTTGTAACTCAAGCTATTTTAGATGACTTGTGGAATGCATCTGTACCTAAAATTGCTAATACTCTACGTACTCACGCTGTAAGTATTTTTATTAACAAATAATAAATTCAATATAAAACGTCATATTATGTGCATAATATATTATGTAGTGGAAACAGATTCTTGGAATTATGTGTGATAATTTCCTTATGTTTGACTATTTGTTGTAGTCTTATTGTACGGATGCTGAACTAATACTGAAAATCAAGAATATTATTATGCTATTCAGTAATACTCTAACGGTAAGCTATGTAAAGCAAAACTATGTATAATACCAATAGTTTGTTGATTACAGTTAGTAATTCAAATGTGCTTAAAACTAATCACAAAAAATTCCTTTGTTTTTTTTTTTAAAAATGATTATGTAGAATTATGGTTATAATGTGACACAACTCATGTCAACTTTACAAGATATTCGAGAACATTATACGGATGTACTCATGCAACGCTGTGTCCATTCCTTCCGTGAAATTTTTGATAAAGATTCGTATCATCCCTTACAAGTATGAATTAGAAATATTTCAAAATGTTGATTCACAATATATTTTGTAATATGTGATAACAAGTAGTAGTAGTATTATTATTGTTGTATTTTGATGTGATGGGTAATAAAGATTATAATGTTTTGATTTTGATTCCTATAGGTAAGTACAGAACGTGAATATGAAGAAGTTGTCCATGGTTTTCCATACCGAGATCCAAATCTTGAAAAAGCACCTTTCCCTAGAAAGTTTCCATTTTCATCCATGGTTCCAAAAGTTTATGAACAAGTTAAAGAATTTGTTTGTGCTTCACTCAAGTACACTGAAGAATTAAATTTGAGTCAAACTGAAGTAGATGATATGATGAGAAAATCAACAAATTTACTACTCACACGTACTCTTAGTGGATGCTTAACAACTCTTATTCAAAAACCTAACGTGGGTTTACTTGAACTCATTCAAATCACTATAAATACTAATTACCTAGAAATTACGAATGTGTACCTAGAAGAATTTATTTCCAGTATAACTGGGTGAGTATAAACCTTTTTCTTTGTTATGTTTTTACAATCTTATACAATCTATATATTTAATTCACGGGTCAGAAACAAGATAGCTGGACCCCTTACCAAGGTAAGGGGTCCAGCTATCTTGGGTCAGAAATCTGTACTGGCATCTCCTAGGCTACCCTATGTTAATACATTGTAGCCTAGGAGATGCCAGTACAGATTTCTGACCCGTGATTTAATTTAAAAATTAACTTCGTACAAACAAAACAATGTAACTCATGTGTGTTTTATTTTTGTGCTCATTGTAGTGGGTTTGTTAAAGAAGTTTCACATAAGGCTGAACTTCAAGGGAAATCCATGTTTAAAGATGCTAGGGCAGAAGCAGAAGGCCAAATTTATGAAAGATTGAAAGCAAAAATTGATGATACATTTGGTTTAGCAATCTATGATTGGACATTGAATGAACCACAAGGCCGAGCTTCCGATTACATAATTGACCTTGTAGAATTTTTGAAAAATACATTTTGTGCCTTTACCAATTTACCTGTAAGTTTACTATAATCTATAATGTATTTATCATTTCATTGACAAGCAGAATAATAATTTTTAATAATGCTGTATGGTAAAATATCACAGACTATATTATCTTGTATTGTTTTATTTTGGATTTAGATTAAAGTTGCAAGAACTGCTTGTATGGCAGCATGTCAACATATAAATAAGAAACTACTCTTCATGATTTCTGAAGATGAAGATATAAAGCAAATTTCTCTAGGGGCCTTAAAACAACTGGATTTAGATTTAATACAATGTGAACGTAAGAGCTAAATAATATATATTGTAGCACATTTTTCAGAAATTTGAAATGCATGTATCTAATATAATGTATTTTAGATATACAATTATTAATAATTTGTTCTTTATAGTCTGAAAAAGGAAAATCATTATATGTTATGGTTGGGTTTTTTTTTAATTTGTAGAATTTGCAACTTCTGAGCCAGTCAAAGGATTAGATCCAAGGTATGTAATATATTTACTTCCTGTTCTTTTCATCTAGTAATTCTTTTGTGTACTGAATTCTGATTTGTGATTATGAGTAATAAATATGTTTGTTTTTGTTGTATATTCTAGTCTTCTATTAGAGTGCTTTACAGACGTGCGACAGCTCTTAGATTTATTTAATCAATGTGATTTTTCTGCTTACTTCCACGACTTTGGAGAACGTACATCCAAATATCCACGAGTTACACCACAAACAGCTATTAAATTATTAGAAAAGTAAGGATCTACTCTTTTTTTTACCGAAGCCAACTTTTACTGCATGCATATACGTATATATATGAAAATATTTTTTTACTATATCAAACAAATTAAAAACGAAAATTAATTTCATTTTGTAATATTTAAACTTAATTAACAGGATTCGTGAAGCCGACAAGGACAAGAAGAAGATTTTGTCAGTTTTGAAAAAGGACGAAAGAGATAAGAAAAAACTTCATGAAACGATTTTAAAGTCCCTGAAGGAGTTACCTCAAACATCGCAGTAAATTGACAATATTTTATTATTTTATATATTCTCGTTAGCTGATTTGAAAAAGTTAAAAGATTTAAAACATTTTACTCTACACAAAGTTTTAAGTTATAATAATATTAAATTAATTATTTATTGTTAAAGATTGTTACAAGACGCTTTAATTTACTTTTTATTATTTATTATATGATGCATGATAAAAAAGAGAGATAGTAGAAGACATAGTATTATATATTGTATCATTATGAAAATACTTGCAGTAAGATTTAAGTATAGTCGAAACTCGAAACAAGATGTTCATAATTCATATAATAAAAGATGAGATACATAGTGGCTTAATGATTATAGATTTGTCTTTGAAAAACAAAATCAAGAATCAAGAATTTTTAATAATTCTTGAAATCGTAGAAAGTTAAAAATAATAATTGATACCATATTTATTCATATAAATATTTTATATTTTATAGAAACAACCCACGTAAATAATGCTATAAAAAAGTGGCCCATTAATATAGTACATATATACAATAGTAAATTAAAATTATCAAAAAATCACCAACACAGTCATGAAATTTACTTCAAAATTATATTACCTATATGAAGACAGTAGACAGGCAGTAAAAAGAAAAAATAGTATGGCATTTCAATTTACAATTTACAATAGTTTCAACTTTTATTTACAGGTACAAATTTTAGATTAAAAAACTAAATAAATACTTGGTAAAACTCATCTTTTCACAAATCCTCTATTATCATAAGTTTGACTGAATCCCCTGTGATGTCTTTTATTATAAACAATGTCATTATTGTTGTTATTATGTGTACGAAGGACGTTCATATTAAGATGTAGAGCAGGATCAAATTCACAATTTGATACCATCGTGTCCTTTCCATCTGGTTTGTCTATTCTTCTATTCCGACTATATAAGGGGTGAATATACTGATACAAGTCATCGGTCATTTTTGTCCGACCTTTAGAAATTTACAAATTAAACCAGAATATTATTTATTATTTTGTATTATTATATCACATTGTGTAAAATGTAAAATTTTACACTGAAAAAAGGTTAAAATGAGGGATTTTTCTCTTCAAACTCTTTCTTTTTTTTACACTTACCAGTCATCAAACTAACTAGACAACCCACAACAACCGTGATTGTACTTCCAATTAAAGGATAGTACAGATACGAAATGGAATAAATCTTATCCGGCCAAGTGTATTCACGTGATGGTTGTTGCCATAAAATTTGTTTAGACATGGCATCTGTCATGTTGTGACTCTTCCAAATTTCCTCCCCACATTTTTCAGTACTCAAAGGCAAAGTGTGTGTGGATTTTTCCAGGACAAAGAGAGAACCTACACTGATCCATAGAGTTAATGCATGTCCAATGAGCATACCACTAATTGCACCATATTTATTTGTAAACGGAAGTAAAATTCCGAGGATAAAGATCCCGAGCAGCGGACCAACAACAGAACCATTCACAACAATTGTTGCTTGTAAGACTTCTTTTCCCATGTTTTTGATTATGAATCCCATTCCAATTGCCGCTCCACCAAAAAGTAGTCCAGAGAATTTTGTAACAAGGCCTTGTTGACTATCCGTAAGTTTGTGAAAACCATTTATTCGCTTTAAGAAATCCTCAACTATGTATTAAAAGAAACAAGAAAACATTAGCAATGGACTATATGATATTATAAATAAGTAAAAATTACAGTTATCTCCATTATTTTACCTAATACACATGCGAGGCTGTTGATTCCACTGGACAAAGTACTGTTAACAAAACCATATCATAAATCTCTTTTTTATACTTGCCTAAATATTTCATGATGATTTTTTCATAGTAATTTTTCATGAATTTTCATTCATACCTTAGTGCTCCAGAAAATAAACAGGCAATGAAAAGTCCAAGAAGACCAGGAATCGGTGATAAATACTCCAGGACGAAATATGGGGCAATCTGTATGAATAATGAATATTCATGTATCTATCATGTAAAATTTTTCAAAAGATTCAAAAGATTATATTGTTTTAATTTTACCTGATCACTCCTACTAATTTTGCCGAGACTCAAAGGATCACAGTTTGCATACACGGCGAAAATCACAATACCGGAAATGGCTGCAAAACTCATGGTCATTGCTACCAAAGGAGTCGTTATCAACAAAGCACTGAAAAAAAGAGTTCATAAGTTAGAAAATTCCATTCCATTGTCCTATAAGTTATATTTTGGATGAATTCTGTACTATTTTCTACTATCAAATTCTGACTTCAAAGTATATTTTGTGGATTGTGACTCACGTGAAAGCTCTCCGATATGAGCTCATACTACAATATCGTTGTACGGTCATTTGATGACATCCAAAGCTACTCATCCAACCAATTCCTTGCCCAAAAAATAATCCAAAGCTGGTATGTCGAACAAAAGGGTCCAGATCAAAGTTGAGGTAGTTCAATCTTCCATGTTCTTTGGCAATGCTGAAAGCATTTTGTATTCCACCCAATTCAATGGATCCTTGAATAATTATCGACAGCATACCTAAAAGTACACACACACACTTTGTAATGCTTTGTAATTTATACTCTTCTGCAGATGTTCCATGAAATACGGTATACGGTATCTAATTTACAATTTTTACCTGCCAACATCATCAAAATTTGAAATGCATCTGTCCACACAACAGCCTAAAAGTTGAACATAAAAAGACAAGGGCAGTTTTAGTAACTTTCGGTTCTAAAGTATGAATATCACAAACTTTTGAGTCTCACTTTAAGTCCTCCGATTGCAGTGTACAGAGCTGCACAACCTCCCACACCTAACATGGCGTATTCTACTGGAAAATCCACGATTGCTTGAAGTGCCAATGCTGGAGCGAATAAAACAACTGGAATACAAAATACAAACACGTGTAGAAATTCCGGATTCACCAGTGATTGATATTGAGTCAATATTGACATTCAATAGGAATAAACTTGTAAAGTCAAAGCAATTTTCTATTTTCCATTACCTCCCATGTACAAGATAATCTGAATCATAAAAGTAGCTGTTGCTATCAAACGGACAGTAACGGACTTGTATCGTCGTTCTAGGTACTAAAAATACAATAATCATACATACGATCATCAATTGAGCCTTTATTTAGCCTTAATTCATCAACATTATAAGATCCAAAAGAATCTCAAGTAGAAATCCTGTGTTTTGTGCATAGTCTTAAAATTAAATATATTTACCTCATAGACACTAGTAAGTCTCAGATTGTACAGTGTCGGTAGAAATAAAACTCCTCCAAGTGGGATCCAAAATAGACAACCGACAATTATTTCTGAGATCAGGGCGCCATTAGAATAAATCTCCCCAGTATATCCTAAATACGTAATACATAAAAAATACAAAAAATTCATCCATCATGATTTCTCATTCTCCTTGTACTTTATGTGTCAAAAGTTAAAACTCTTGGAATTTTTTAATGTTCATACCATTTTGTATAAATATTGTAAAATTACCCAGGACTAAGATTGCACTCATATATGTGGCGAGGAGGGAGAGAGCACTTGGAAACATGGCCATATTTCTACCTCCCAGAAGCAAAGCTGCAGTTGTTTGTTGTTTCTTGATGAATGCATAGTACAAACCGATCAACACCGAGATCAGTAACGTTCCTAAATAAGGAAGAAAATGACTAGAGTATTTCTCTCTCTTTAATCAATAGCAATCAATAATCAATCTGACAGTTCAAGTCTATAGGTCCAAGTTTGAAGCAGAAAATTTTGTACTCTTAGTTGTCAGTACAAATTACAATTTGTGTTCCATTTTTACTATTACTACTTCTATTTGAAAAAGTTGTGCAGGTATAAAAACCTTTATACATGTAAAAACCTTTCTTTTATTTCTAGTATCTAAAACATCTAACGTTTGATAAGTACAAAGATGAATCTTCATAGGCGGTTTAATAAATACGTACATGTGCTATTTGCTATGTAAATACTATGAACTGTGTGTACTGTGCACTGTGCAATTTGGTGCTTTGTTTACCACTTGTAACATAACTTGTACTGTATACATATCTAGCATAGCAGTGGTATAGCTTACAGCTTGTTGATTGTTGAATATTGAATATATGTAGGAATATAATATAATAATACACAGGATTCATGTTTCATGTGTAATTTGTAGAAGGTAAATACTAGTATGTGCGTAAATTTCATGATTTGATTACAAACGAGGAGTAGGTAACTGTAAAGACTGCAGCAACAACTACATAATACATAATATTATACTCAATACTCAATATTCAAGTATTATTCTTTATTCTACATTCTACTTTTCTACCTTCTACATATCTATTATAATATTCTATCTGTAATCTGTATAGTATAAAAGAGGTGATAAGTTCACATCTCCAAGTATTAAGCATGTTCTACATGTATATGGTAAATACAAGTTTTAAATTTTCAGTTCTCATTCTTCAATTTTTTGGATTTTGGATGGATACACGTTTTTAGTTTTTCTAGCTATTAACTATAAAAGAGCTATAAAATGAACATGGGTGATTTTATCGTTGCTCTGTATCATAATTCATGTAAAAAAAGCATCTTTAGTTGTTTTAGATTTCGTATTTCGTATTCTACCCAAAGAGTAAAAGAGTGTGTATAGAGCGTAATATAATAGTTAGTATAATATTATGATAAAAGATGAAATTTTCCAGTACATTTAGTTATAAAACGTTTATTTTATTTATAAATAATATCTTCAAATTATTCCGAGAAAAATCGGTACTTAAAAAGTACTTACCACCCAGAACTGCATAATCTAGGATGCCAAAGACACCAATCATTTTCTTTGTTGTGTGATGTCTTCAACACTTCAAGGTGACAAAGGAAAATTAAATGCTACTTATAAATAGCTTTTTTTTCAATCCAGGTTTTTTTAGTTTCTGAATTTTAATTTTTAATTTACAATAATTTCCAACTGATTCACGATCACGATGCACATGATAAATAATTTGGAGTTTACAGAATCAAATTTATCTAATATCTAAACTCTATAAACACCACACCACAAAGCTCCACACTCCACACAAAACAACAATGGATAATAATTTTCCTCTGTAACTACACTTCACCGTCGTTCATGCACAACTAATAAATTGCGATTATAAAACAACTGAAATAAATAAAAAATGAAATGGAGATTGAAGATGTGTATGTTAAAAATATTTGATAGTGTATAGTGTATTCACTGTTCAGTTTTCTGTTCAGTTTTCAAGTCTCTTCAGCTTCACATACAGAATACAGAGAATACAAAGCTGTCGGCTGTCGGTCTTCAATCTTCTGTGTGTATAGATATACATGTATGTCTTTTATGATCAGTGTTTGGTGTTTGGTTTGGCTTGGCTTTGTCTTGTCACAGTGACCCCAATCTTATCACACACTGCAAACTGCAAACTATATTAGACTACAGTTACAGACGCCTGAGATGCAATTCAATTGAGAATTGAGAAATAATTAGAAACACAGAGACAGAGGAAAAAATGATAAGAATAAATAATAAACAATCCAAATGCGAATAATTATTATTGTATTCCTAAATTGCATGCACATGCATACACCTATTTACGTACATACATGCCACATGCACTATTTATTTATGTATACTGTAGAATGTGATTGCAGTGTGTAGGCAAAAGACAAAAGTACAAAAGTCAATAGTATTTAGTAGTCACTCTGTCTCTCTCTCTGTCGTCTGATCGAGATTTTTTTTTAAACAAAGGTGTTATCATTTATTTATCAGTTTTTTTTGATTATTTGTCCGAGTGCATTTTTACACTTGTTATACTATCATATCTCAAGTCTCGCGTCTCGTCATGTTGACTGTTGACATTTCCTTGTCTTCTGTGTATGTAGTATGTCAATATTTTGCCTTTTGGTCAGTGGGTGACCAAAATGGATGGAGTGATGAATTTTTGTAAAGAATAGACAGTAAACAAGGAAAATACTCTCGAACTTGAGAATTTGACACTGAATACTGAAGATTCACTGCTCATTTGATCTGAAAAAATCAGATGAGACTAAAAACTAAAAAAGAAGCACTTTTTCACGTTCATATATGCACAAGTTGAAAATACTTTATTTTTTGAATTTAAGGATCAGGGACACCACTAAAGACTTTATAGTTGATAGTTAATAACTAAACCACTAGCTAAATAAAGCACGTTCCCGATTCATGCAAGAATTATAGTGAATTTCTGTATAGGCACATAATAAAGAGTACTTATATTTTTATTCAAGAACACGGTGAATGCTTCAATTAATTCAAATATTAAATGTTGGAATACATCATAATCCTCTGAACTTTGAACTGTCTGGAAATCGACAACTGACAACTGGAAAATGACAAGGTGAATTGTGAATTGTAAATTTTGGAAGCACGTGTGAAAAAAGTGCACAGTTTCTCAGCTGCAGTTGCACAAATCACTCTTGACTCTTGAATCACGAAATCACGGATAGGAAATAAAAATTAACGAATTGCATATATTGAAAATTAAAACCTGTGAAAAAGTAAAAAAACTACACAGAGGTTAATAAGGAAAAAAAACAAAACACATTCAATTTGAGAGTATTGGGACACTGAATAATAGAAACAGAATTTGATAATAAATGAATGTGCATTTATCACTGAAATACTGTACAAGTACTGTGGAAAACTAACTACACACACTGCACATAACAAGACACAATAGACAAAAGACACAAGGAAATACAGCACATAATTCAGAATCTGTTTGACTGCATGTGTATTTTATATTGATATTTTATTACTACCTACTTATGTTCCCGATGAAAAATCTTGTAGCATCTGCAATCTGTACTTATATACTCGTACTTTGTAGTGCAACAAGTGCATTGGATTTATGAGATATAATTTGCATTCCCCATTCACCCAGTATCCTACTATTACGAGACTTGTTCATAACCTTCTCACATAATCCTCTAGCCGACACACCAACCACTTCACTCACTTACTTTTGACTCTCGTTCAAAGCTATAGATTCAAGATACAACTTGACGACGAAACAAGTGCTCATAAAACTCTGTAATATATAATATATGTAAACTGTGTACTCAGTGAGTACTACTCACAATCAGTGACGTCTTCTTGATGAAAGGTGTAAAACAAAAGAAGTAGAGAGGTGATTGAAATGAAAACTGTTATCATTTCAAAGAGATTTCATATTCAATACAAAGCAATTCAAAACTACATGTATTATGATATATGAACTTAACTTTGAATAAATATTTAGCCTTATTGTTTTGTATCATCTTATTTATGTATCCCACTAGAAACCACGTAAAATCTTTATGCTATGTACATCTGCCGATATATTTATTCTTATTTAGTATGCTGATTCGAATGCAAATGAGTAAACATATAAGTGAGGTTAAAATATAAGTATCAAGTATCTAAATCGTGTGCTACATAGATAGTTTTTATTTTTTTTCCATATTAAAATATAATAATTTCTCAAAATATAATATTTATATTCAGACTTTTTGTGACATTTGTTACTCAATATATAATCAAAAATCACTTATTATTCTTTGGCTTTTGTTGACTTTCATTGAAACTAGAATCAGGTAATGGAACTTCACCATCGTCAAAATAACTAAATTTACTTCGAACATTGTCAACTAATTCGACTAGTTTTTGATAGACAAAGGCACTTCGAGAACGCACTTTGCAAACATTCAAATGATCTGTTTCAAGTGGATAGAAATCCCCATAACCAGGATCTAAAATAATAGAAACACAGTATATTAGTATAATCAAAAACAGAATGAAAAATATGAAAGAAATAATATTAATTACAGTAGATATTAGATAGTAATTTATTAGTTCTAGAAAATATGTATGTGTATTTACCTGCAGAATCAAGAGGGACCATTTGTAACTTCACTCCGATTGAACTAACTGTATTTTTGGTTTCACCAAAACTTAAAACTTTGTATTTACGTTCTTCTCGGAGTTTTTTGAATTTTTCATTCAATTTCTTGAGTTCTTTGGAGCCATATTTCAATTCTTTAACTTCTTGTGTAGGAAGTAAAAGTATGGCACCAGCACCATTTATTGCCGCAACATTGGAACCCACATGCGGCACACTACAAAACATTATGGCACCCGTTTGATCAGCAACCTTCATTTTTATTTTATCACCACTGTCAGCCGCTGCTAAAAGGAGATGTTTCACCAAAAGTCCTCCCATTGAATGAGTGACCTATGAATTCAAAAGCAACAGATTCCAAAATTGATTTTGTAAACAGTAAACGCAATAGTATAAAACAAAATTTATGTAGAAGTACTCAAAATTCTTTTACCCATATTACTGGTCTAGTTCCAATTCCAGCAGTTGTTAATTTGGCTAACAACTCTGAACTCCGATCAAAAAGTGTACGTCTAAATATAGAAAGAATAGAAATATGATTTACTACCACATTTTAAAATTGAGGAATAAAAACAAGTTACAGAAATAAAACAAAATACTGATGCATTTATTATATTATACACAGAATACATTTAGTAAGTTTGTTTTGTCGCACCCAAGGTTCTCTACCGGGCAAACATTTGTCCAATGTGTAACAAAACTGTCAAAATCCACAGCTAGAATTCTTGCACTTTTCACATCTCTAGGTAACCAATCTCTTGGCCAACATTGTGATGATTCGCAATTTTCAGAATGTTCAGAGGTTTCATGTTGATGATCTAGATAATCCGAATTTAGATAGTAATTCCATTGACCATCTTCCCATATTCTTGCCACTGGTTTCGGTTTTTCCTTTGCCTTTTTCTTCTCGCTTTGCTTTTCTATAAAAAATTTTGATATACAATATAAATAAAAAGTCAAGTTACTGAATAAGTGTTTCTCGTATTTTATGGAAAAAAAGAACAAAGTTTGATTTTACGTAGAATAAAAAAAGACTTACTTGGTTCACTCGACTCATTTTTCGCTTCATCATTAACTTGTTCTTCTCCTTTGGAGGATGGAGTAAAACCTTGTATCCAAGTTTTAATTCTTGATGGCTTCCGTAGGTCTGCTGCTTTTGTTCCCACTCGAAATACTAAGAAAAAAAGAGGTGTTCATGAAAACCACTTTGTACTTTTTAATAAGCTTCATAAAAGTTATTGGCACTAATTATTTTGTACCTGGCTGAGTATCCTCTCGTCGCCAAGTACGAAAAGCACCCCCTACGTTCAAAAGAAACAAGAAAACACTGATAAGTAAATTATTTCATCACATTTTCTGATTCACCAACTATACATAATACGTAATTCAGTCACGGGATGTCCTTATTGAAAGTGGGGTAAATTCTCTATTACTTTGTGACGTCATCAACGAAAAGTCCATAAGGAAAGCATGTGGGTGGTGACATCACAAACGAAAAACCCCTTTCCCTCAATTAAAATCTATGACTCTTATGCGAATAAGGACACCCCGTGAATTCAGTGTACAAATCATAAATCATCTTACCAAGTAAACCGTGAACAAATACAATATCAATATCAAGATGTTCTTCATTAAAGCGAAAATCCGGATAGAGTTGATAAATACCAGGAGGTAAAATGGGTGTGTTATATTCTCGATCTAAATTATGTAGGGCTCTTCTCGCTGGTAGAGATAATCGTATATCAGTACTTTCACTCCACTCTGCTAGTAATCGAACGCAACCTATTTGAAAATAAGTAACCGTCTAATAGTAATTATCGTTTTGAAATCATGAATGAGATCTGAATAAGGAAATCAACTAATATATATAATTATTGTAAAATATAATAAATTGATAAGCAGACTTACCAGTCTCTTTTATATAGTCACTAATATTAGGATCACAGGTAAGATTGGCAATAATTTTCACGACAATAAACATTATCTCACGATTTGATCTGTACTTTTCTACTACAGCCATTAGAACTTCCATTATTTTTAATTGTAACAATACTGAAAAACGAAAAAAAAAAAACCCCAATTATTATTTAATGATTGTACAAAATATGTACATGAAATATTAAACACCAAATTGGAAAATTGTAAACTGAAGGACCATCCTATGAAACATTTTTTTATGGTATATTTCACATTTTTCCAAATCAGTATGTAACAATTCATATTATACTTTATGCTTACATGTAGTTGATTCCCTAGAATGACTTAAAATGGCCTGTAGACAAGGGATGAGAAATTGTTCTTCTTTTGGTTTACGCCTGAATTTTGGATGTACTTGTTCACTTTCAAATCCAGTGAGAGATTCCTACGATTAGGATAGAAACCAGCCATCATGTTTATGAATGTGTCTATAATGTGTCTTCTTGTGGATAAAATTCATAATTTGGTTAAAGATAGTCCCATTTAATAACTATGCAAAAACCCAATCCAAAGCAGCAATACACAATACTATATTGTACAGCAACACTTATTACATTTACATTTTAAATCAATCCTTACCATATTCAAAGTCTCTAATTCTTGTTCCGTGGGACTATATTGTTTCAGTGCTGCGGTAGAGACGTCTACAAGACACTGATGAATACTATGTTTTGGTAAACTATTTAAAATTTCACGAAATCTATCACCAAGGTTGATCTAAAAATATGAAAAGAATGAAACCATAAATATAGTATTCTTTTCTATTCCTAAAGCTTTTGGAGGTAAAACATTGATATTGATTCAGTTTTAATACCACAGAAGCATGTCGTCGCGGAACACCGACGATTCTTGGATCTGCATAGGAATTGGCTAATCCAACTAAACGGAATAGCAATAGCAATCAAGAATCAAGAAATTAGTTTATAATTTGTCCTTTTTAAATTTTGTACCTGACAATAATTAATGTTATAACAAAAAAGAAATTAAACCCAATTGTAGATCAAATAATTCATACCTGCCGTTCGATAGTCAACCATTTGAGCAATTTGGTGATACTGAGATTCTACAAATACATATCATTATTAGATTACAATTAATATTCTTTTATCTTTTGTAATCTGTTGTAAGTTTCATATTTGGCTTTTGTTTCAATATACAACATACAGGATACATGCTACATACCTTCTAATTGCATTTGAGCTAAAATAGTAATGGCTTTTCTTGACTTTTCAACATCTTCACTTTGTGCATCCTGTACTAATCTCCATGCAACTGTATAAGATGGATCGATCTGGATCTGTGGAAGCCAAGGAAATAGTCGAGATTGCCAAGCTCCAGCTTCTGCTACTATTTTTTGTATAAAAAAACATTGTAAAATTATTATAATGATGATATTAAAATCCATATGATCTCAATTCCGAATATCATACATAATATATTCAACTTTTGTGTGGACATTGTTATTTGTTCTGCTACTATATTATGGGAAATACACTTACAAGAGTCATAAATGTAGATATACCCGTTAGACTTGGGTAAGGGAAGTAAATCAGCGTCTGCAGGGAGTAAATTTGAATACCGAACCTTCAAACTGTACAAGTTGTACAGAATAATTCTAGTAAAGAAAATAAAAAGAGAACATTAGTAATAAACTTTTTATTATAATAATCAATGTTTATGGTATAATTATACATTAATTATACATCATATGTATGTACAATAAAATTAATGGGTAGTAGTAGTGATGAAAAGCAACTTTTAAAAGCTTAATCAGTCACATTGTTAAAACTCCATGAAAACCAATTTGGACGTTGTATCTTATATTATGTACATAATAGTGTTTTCTCATTTGAATATTTTGTGTTTCATTTATTCGAATGTTGAACTGTATCATGAAACATGAATCATGTGTATATCAAAGATCAGAGCTCATACACATAATGTAATCTCCGAGAGAGAGAAAGAAAGAGAGAGAGAAATGAAAAGAATACAACAGTATCTATGTCTTAGGTACAGAGTACAGAGTACAGAACAACTCATATTATATTCATCCTTTTACTCATGTATAACACATGTATCATGTACAGAAAAGCAACGGATTAGGAGATAAAAGAATAATGAATATTTCATGAAGAATAAATCAATCTAACAATAGAATATTATACTATAGTAAGCAAGCATATAATAATATGTACAAAATTCCTTGCGGCTCATAAAGATAGAAAGAGAGAGACAGAGAGAGAGAAAAGGTATAGTAACGGTAATATAGAATATAGACCAATAATAATACTATACAATTCCTGGATACAACAACACCAACAACAACAACAGTAAAAGCAACAGGAGAAGAAGAACAAGTAAGAGTAGAAACGGAACAAATTTGTAGGTAAAAATAATCTTATAGATGAACCATGTAACTTACCCAATAACTACAGAAGATGATAGTACGAGCGGAAACCATCTGAACTTTGAAGTCTTTTTATTACCAACGGGAGACGGTTCTTTACCATCTAAAAAAACATATTAGAAAAAAATGAATGTAAATGTTATTTAAATATTACTAAAAAAATATTATGAATTATGATGTCGATGTACGCACAAAATTGTACATCTATGAAAATGTAATACACTCATCTCACCACATCTCATCTCATCTGCTTTGACTAACAAGTAACAAATAACAAATACGTTGCTCTTTGTATCATGTACTTACATAATATTATGCTAATTTCTTTGTTCCTTTGTTCCCTTTTATGTTCAAAGCCATGACCTGAAGTACTCATGATTCTCTCTCTATTTATATACATATGTGATGCATGTACAATGTACATGCTACATATTACAAGATGAGTAGAACAATCCATTAGCTACATCAATCCTAAAATTATATAGGTATCTCCATTCCTTATTCCTTTTCTTCACTTTTTGTTATTAATACTCTAAAGTTACAAAGTCAAAGTATAATAATAGTATCTCATTCAAAGTTCATTTTCAAGTTTTTCATAGTAAAAAACTTTGCTTATTTCTTTTTACTTGTGAGGTCAGCAATCAGCAATTGAGAAAGGAGTGTAAAGAGAGAGAACAGAGATAATAATTCACTGATAGGTTTATAGCTAAAAAAAAAGATAGGGAAAATAAAAAATAGACAGTAGAGAGTAAAAGCGCATACTTTATGTACTTAAGCATTACGCATCCACAAATAATATCAATAATATTTGTAATTCGTACATGTCATACAAATTGCAGTGATGCTACAAAAAGTTACAACTCAAATCTCTAGAAAAAGTTTAAAATTGTGATTTTTTATTATTTATTTACTTAGTCTATGGGGAAAAGTGGTGTGTACATGTTGCGTCTACGTATTGATCATTGAGCATTGAAAATTGAATATTATCAATCAACCAATTAACATGCCTACAGAATCAGCACTAGTTACAATCATAATAAGCATAGCTGTTTTGTATTGTCTATTTAAACTAAAACAAGTTTTGACAATCTTCAAAGGAGAAAAAAATGATGAAAAGTGTAATTTTCAACTACCTCCTGGCCCTTTCCGAATTCCTGTATTTGGTTACATGCCCTTTATGGCTGTGAACCCTCAAAAAGCACTGGCTAGACTGGTCAGTAAATATGGAAATGTTTTTACTATTTACCTCGGGAATTACAGGTACGCAATTCTTCCTAATTACTTTTCTTAAGCATTAAGCATGGATGTATTTATAAAATAATATGTGTACATATATTTGTAATATATTCATTCATAAAAAACGAAGGGACACCATTAAATTTGATTTCATAACTTTGATATACATACATTAGAGTTATCGTACTGAATGACTACCGATTGATCAAAGATGCATTCAAAGAGGATAATTTTTCTGGACGTCCCAATCTCAAAATGTTGGAAGTTAGAAATCAAGGCGTGAGACAAGGTGTGTTATTTTTGTATACTAGTAATAAAATCTAGCTATACCTACACCAAATATCTTTTGTCTATTTATATTTGTCTAGAGTCTAGAAACTAGAAACTAATCAATTTACAGGGTTGGTGTGTAGTGATGGGAAAGAATGGGCAGAACAAAGGAAATTTACATTAAGACAGCTGAAGGATCTCGGATTTGGAAAACATTCAATTCGATTTGAACACTTGGTACATGAAGAGATTGACGAACTTATAGAGGGATTACAGTAAGAGTGATATTATATATTTTAAATTGGAATTAACTTTACAAAAGACAAGAAAACGACCGAATATTTGCATTACATAGGTATAATAAATATATACCCGCACAGAGAAATTCTTGCATGGAGTCATTACTCTTTGTACCTTTTATTTAGGAAAGAAGGAGGAAACTCTGTGAATCTTCAACATCGTCTAACTACTGCTATTTTAAATGTAATTTGGAGAATTACATGTGGTGAACGTTATAAACATGATGATCATAGACTACAAACAATTTTAGAGAAAACTGGAGCGTAAGTCCCCCTTTTAAAAAATTAGCACTTTCCTTTTCAACTACCTGTTGCAAAGTGTACCAAAAGCCATGGTGTGCTTCTATTCATAATTCATGCATAATATTATGTATAATATTATCTTTGATTTGTACAAAAGTGATTTAGCAGAAACACAATACACAGGACCCTTATTATTTCTCCCTTGGTTAATAAAACTTGCACCAGGACTAACACGTTGGAGTGAGTTTGTCAGTGGTGTACACGGAATACATACATTCTTAGGTAATATTTTTTTTTAAAGTTTTGTTTTCTCTTTTATAAACGTATTGGTTGTTGATAAATAATATACCTATTATGACATTTTCTAGGTAATATTATTCAACAACACAAGCAAACCTACAATCCAGATGAACGAAGAGATTTTATCGATTCATATTTGGCTGAAATACAAAAAACGGCTGATCCTACTTCTAGTTTTTTTCAAGATATAGGAGGTACGCATTATTATGCAGTGTGCATGAATCAAATCATGACTTTTAGATACATTGAATATTTTGTGATATATATATGTGACAAAAGAATGATTAAATTCACACACTGGCTTTTTGAACATTCTTTTCTAGAACATTCCCTACTGGTTGTACTTCTTGATCTATTTATGGCTGGTTCGGATACAACTTCTGCTACTTTATATTGGGCATTCTTATACATGATTTTAAATCCAGATGTTCAGAAAAAAGTACAACAGGAAATTGATGAAGTCATTGGAAATCAAACTCCTTGTCTTGAACATCGAAAAAAGTAAAATAATTATTATTACTCATAAAATGATACAATACTAATGATGAAGATTTTGTTATAGTGAAACAAAATATTTAATGAGATTTACTCTATAATTTTTTATAGAATGTATTATACAGAAGCTACAATGATGGAAATTTTAAGAAAATCCTCTCTTGTGCCTTTAGGCCTTTTTCATAATACTATGTCTGATACGAGTAAGGCTATATTATATAATATCCTAATATTTTATGAATGAAATTCAAAAGGAAATGTGCTAAAGACGTGCAAAATTTGTTGCGATATGAAACTTGCAGATTTTGCTGGCTATAACATCCCTAAAGATACAGTATTAGCTGCAAACCTTCACTATATTAATTACAGTGAGGAAATTTATGGAGATCCAGAAAATTTTCGTCCTGAACGATGGCTGGATAAACAAAACCAAATTAAAAAATGTGATGCATTCATGCCTTTTTCAACAGGTAAATTTTTACGCTAAAAGTAAAAATTCTGTAATTGGTACGTGTAATCTCTAAACTCTATAGTAAACAAATGAATCTTTTGAATAAGGAAGCTGATATCGATTTCATTTTTCATTTTACTACATTGTAGGACGACGTGTCTGCCCTGGTGAAAATATTGCCAAAGATCAAATGTATCTATTTTTTGTACGTCTTCTCAAAGTATTTTCCTTTGTTTCGGATGAAGATAAACCCAAACCCACAGATACTCCAAATATAGGAGTTATTTTAACCCCTAAACCTTACTTTATCAAAACTATACCTAGGTAGATACAAAGGATGGTATTGATTAGCTTGGCTAAATTGTACATATTGTTGGTCCATTAAAAATTACATACACACATGCTTTTGTAAATGGTTCATTATATACTTATAGATTGTGTATATTATATGTAATATGTATGGACAACTTACTGGTTGAAAAGTGTTGAATACCAATCAGATGATGTTGAAAATGTAAATTAGTTGAGAATGTTGAAGATGATGACATTGAGATTGTCGTCAAGTAATTTTTTGAGCATAGTAGCTGTCTCCACAATAAAGAATTCCCTAGAAGAGTTCTATTGTAATGATAATATTGACGATAAGACTTTTCAAGTTTTACAAAGAAATTCTTCATGGTTTGTGTCTTCCGATGTACTGAGGTATTGTCAATTTGAAACGGATGACGACTTATGTGAATCCGTAATTTATCAGTGACATGAAACTGTTGTTGTACACATAGAACCAACTTATCACCACCCATTGCTTTAATGTATTTATTTATACATCATCATATGTCAACTATTTTAACTTTTAAATATATATCTCAATTTTTGCACTACTATTATATTTTAAATGTGATTGCATGTTAAACTGATGTAAAACTGATACGCAAAAAGATTGAAGACCAACACTATAAAACATTTAAACTGAATTCCAGTTATATATTAATATACGAATATAAATAAATTGCTAAATATTATGTAACTTACTTATATATACACTATACCTACTAACTACTGCTAAACAACTGCTAAACACTTTATAGAAATAACAAATTCTCTGATGAAAACAACAAAAATTTTGTCAATTTTTTTTTTTTGATATTCAAAAAGTTGAGTTTCGCCAATTGCAATGTGTTCTCGATGAGTGATGAAATTCTTGCATACGTGTACTCTCTCTACATTTTTTATATGTGTGCATTTTAACCTTTTTGCAGTTATTTTATGAGGATATATTTAATATTTAATTGATGCATGTACATGAAACATGTTATGAAATATTTTTTTTTTGTATACAAGCATTTTTATTCAAAATATTCATAAAATTCATTTTCTCTGTATTTTATGATAATGTTGTTACACAATTATGAGATAGGAGACATTCACTATAATAATAATCATTATTTTTACTCGTAATTTCTCAGGGTGTTCGGCATCTTGTTGTTACGTACTAAGTACATGTATGTATGTAAAATATAATACGTGTGTATGTAAAATATAATACGTGTGTATTCTTAAATTTGAAAGTCTACATATGTACATAATTTTAGAATTATTATAGAATTCTCATTATTATTATATTGTACAATAAAAAAATACATGTGTATTATAAGTGTTTTCATTTTTATGCATGTACTTGCCTACTTTTGTATAATATTTATCACTGTGAAAGCTGCTGCTACACATCTAACTACAAATAGCATGTCTCTTCCTTTATGGACACATGTACTTAACAGACTAAATACACTAAAAAATAACAATTGAATAGAGGAAATATTATACATGTACATGTACAAATATGTATCAAAGGAAATCACAATTTTATACACTCATATATGACTACATAAAATATATTTTAACTACCTATACATATAACATATGAGGGGATATACTATTTACTATTTTTTCTAAGGCGATGGACTTAAATAATGGAACTTAATTGTACATAGTTATAAAGGTTTAACAATGTGTATACATAATACATCTGTTCATGTCCAATCATAACAACAACAATCCCGTTTTTTTGTATACAGTTTTAGTTGTAAAACAGTACATTTACAAACATATAATAGTAGAGAACTACTTCACACATTTGTTATTATTACATATAATAAGTATATTAGTATTTTGCAACTGTTTTTAATACCTTTAATGTTCAAAATAAAGTCATAATTATTAATTATTATGGTACACTATTATGTGATCTGATATATAAATATATTACACATTTTACATACACGTATATTTCTCAAATTCATTTTGTAATATGATACAAAATAACAGAGTACTTTTTATCTCTTTTATCTCAATTACATTGTAGATGTATAAAGTCTTGATTACATTATCATTATTGTTATTTTTTTAAGCCCCTTTTTTGTTTTATTTTTATATGGGGATCACACGTATATAATGTCAGGATTTTGGGAGATCTAAAATTTGCATTTTAAAAAATTTTCTCCCTGTTTAATATTAGATATTGCTTTTTCTTCCATATTTTATATCTTTACTCTGTATATTGTTATGTTATATGTGACAGTCATTTTAATATTTAATATACTTAAATATATTATAGTTATAAACTTCAATAAAGTTTTGTAGAAGAATATAAAATATATAACATTGAATATATTGATAATTATTATTATTGATATTGTGGCAATAAGATTTTTTTTCTGGTGTGTGGTGTGTATACATACACTTATTATACACACGTAACACTTATATAACTTCAATAATATCTGATTTTTTCTTTGTTCATTGCAAACTTTTCATGCACATAATAACATATAATATATATATATATAATATATATGTATTCCATAATTTTAGTAATATATAATATGTTCTTTCTGTTTTTATACTATAGTTGTCATTAACTTTATCACTTCAAGTACACTCGCAATTCGCAATAGGTATATATAGACTAGGGTATACTTAAATGAGAAACATCAATACCATCAATAGTAAAGTAGGCAGTATCATATTATTCCATGGGTCTTATTTCTGTAATCCCGAGATCCCGGACAATGTTTTATGAAAAACATTGTGATGTTTGTTCATGTTAATTTCCTAAGCAACTCAAATTTAATTATACGTACAATTTTCAAATTCACAATTTAAAGTATTCACAAAGTTTTTTTTTGCCAGTAATTCTTTGCCACTGTTGATTGTATCACTGACAAACAAAGACTGATACATTCATACAATATTACTATACTATAGTATTGGCATACAGTAGAAATTTCAGTTGCTTAGGAAATTTACATTTTGGAAAATGTTTTTTATAAAACATTGTCCGGGATCTCGGGATTACAGATTACAGAAATAAGACCCATGTATTATTCTAACAAACTCACCGAGATTTGAGTGAGTAAATGTTAAGGTGTAATAATGTAATACACTAGAAATATGTTGTAGAAAAAACATTGACAGGTGTGAATATCTATTATATGCATATATTTATGATGATGAAAATATCTGAAACATTTTTGAGGGTTTTCAGAAGAATTTGTGAAATTCTCTTGAACCAAAATATGTACCTCAAAGTCCAAAGATTTAAGTCATATGTCATATAAATGTTTTCAGAAATTCCTCTTCATTATAAATAATTATAATAAGTATATATACACAACCATGTACAATAATTTTTCAACAAGACATCTCAGATAAACTTTTATCTGTGTAATTACAACTTGATAATACTCATATAGTTTATATATATTACTCATGGCTATGTAAAATATAAATAATCATTATTGTTTTTAGTTTTTATTTATCAATATATAGTACTATATATCTGTAGTAGTAGATATCATCGTCGTAGTTTATTGTATTATGTTATTTCATTATTATTTGTTTAAAATGATTTTTTCGTTGCTTGAGGTAATATAAGTTCTTTGGAGGCTTTGAAAAAAGTAAGAAGGCCATATTTCTTTCCTTTTTTACTAAAATAATTACTCACAACGTCATTTTCATCTCCAAAGAGTGGTCTTCGTTCAGCTTGTGTTGGTAAAACACTGTCATTTGCTGATAGTGAGACAAAAAAGCAGAATGGAACAACCCATAAACAAAGAAAGAAGTAAGCAAGAACCTGCAATGTATATAAAAGTATATATTATCATGATATTTATCACACACACTACAAATATACAAATACACATATAGATATGAGCCACATAAAATGTATAATCATTATATAAAATAATCTGTTTCAAAATTATTATTATCGTACTATACCTCTGAAAAAGGGAAGTAATGAGACCCAAAATGGTTAAAGGCAAAATAATGGTTAACTATCACAAAGAGGAGAGCACTAATGAAGCTCGGCGAAGAAAATTCAAAATAAGGAAAACTTTTCATAACATAGAGATTTGACACTTGTGACAACATTCCACAAATTATCATAATTAAAGGCATATCTTCAAATAATAACAGTCCAATGTACAATGCGAACACAATCTGTAAGAAAAAATTACAAATCCAAAAGAAAACACATTAGACATTAGTAAAAAAAATATAGATTTGTCATACTAATTTTATTGTAGTATTATTTTCATTCATCTCTTTTGAGAAACCGCATGTGCATAGCTAATAACTTTTATAAGTACTAACCAAAATAATCAGCCTGATGACTTTACATGCAACCGTTGTATATTCTTCAACAAGCTCGGCAAGATAGTATAATCCAGATGCTATTATAGATTCAGAGACAAAAATACATTTTAATCAGATGCACCGTTTTAAATCTATTTATTAGTATCACGCAATAATAATTATTGTAATGTGAACCGACTTTTAAATAACTTATCATACTTGTACATTATACAAGCTTAAGTACATTTGACTATACCATTTTATTATACTCACCGACAGCTAAAGATGCTATTCCAAACTGCATAACAATTGCCACCCACGACAAAATCCACAAAAACCACATGTTGGCTGTATTTGTGAAATTTTGGTTTCACAGTTTGAGTGAAATAATCTGTAGTTATTTTGTCTATTTAGGTCAAATGTGTAAAACTTCTTTAAAAACTTTAATGACGATTCACACAGAGTCCGTGGTCTGTGACACAGAATGTAATATGAACAAAACACTTATGACGTATTTAGAACAAAATGACTTAAATGCATTTTAACCATAGATGAAAATAACCTAAAAACAGAGACTATTAACGAGAAAGCTTAATTATAATTACTACTAATTCGTAAACACCATTAAAATTTTGGAAATGCTAAAAAATTATCCTTTTTCTGCAGATTTTTTTTGATTTAAATTAGGCGTCTTCTGTGGGATTTTCCTTGACTTTGAGTTTGAGTTTTACTCTCAACGTGCAAAAGTTGTGGACAAAAAAAACTGATGAAGCTGATTTTCCAGTGAAAAGTTAAAATAATGTAGCCGATTAAAATCAGAAGAGTGACTTTTGTACAAACACTAAAAACTGGTTAAGAAGCTCACATTACATTATTTTGTTTATTTTTTTGATTCAATAAAATCTTTCTCATGGACATGTGTTTATAAATAAATGATTACATAATAATAAATTAGGAGTAAAATACACAGAGTTTCATTATGAATAATACTTATGTGTACATATAAAACCCGTACAAATAAATAAATAATAGAGTAGACATATTTAGTACACTATGCTTAATTTAAGGTTTCAGAAATACAGATTTTCTTTTTGACTTGAATGAACTAATGAGTTGATGAAAAAGTAGAGAAAGGAATGTAATGGTTAGTAAAGCTGTGATTGAGGACGACGAGGAGTTACTGTCATAACTTTGATTGAAACTAAATGGAATTCCACTAGTTTTCATACTTAGTTGTGAGTCCCACAGGCTGTGAAGGAATCCAAAAGAATAACAAATTGGACTTCCAATTAAATTGAGGAAATATCCAGTCCAATTAAATTCTTCCGAGTAGCCCATAGTATATTTCATATAGTTGGCCCATGGAATTGCAAATTTGGACACTAATTCCGCCCATGCTTTGCTCTTTCTCATCTTCTCTACCAATGGGGTTGCGAGTATTTGATAACCCTATAAAGTAAAAAAAACAAAAAGAATGGTCAAATATCAAAAATAAGTTTTCTCTAGTTCATCATTCATGCTTAAATTTAATTGCTAATATATATTTGAATTATGAATAATGTAATTACTTTAAGTGTCATGGGTGATTCTTCTTTGAGTCGTCTTCCAAATTCCGCATCCGCCAAGAACGTGTCCACATCCAAATATCCTTGTTTGAACAGTTCAGTACAAATGACGGTGGTTTCTGAAAATGCTCTGCCTAACAAAGCTCCACATGAGCCAAAGACACCAACAAAACAGGGACCGGTACAAGCTGGAGGGAGTGTTCCAAGGGGTAATCGACCCAAAACAAGGACACACAAAGAACATCCAGTAGCAGCCCCAACACAAGAACCAACAAAAGGTTTAGCAGCCTTGAGGACTTGACGAAGTTCTGGTAATTTTGCAGCAGGAGGAGGAGCTGCCATTGTTGGAGCAGGTGTAGATGGATCATTGGACTCAATCGGTACATCAAATCTCCTTTAATATAATAAAAAAAGAAAAAATAATAAAAACTACAAAGACAGAAGACAGACTAAAAACAAAATTACTAAAATAAATATGAATAAAAAATAAGACTCACGATGTCATAGTTGCAACAGTTGAGGAGTCTACACCGGGAGAATAATATTGAGCTGGGGGTTGTTGGTAGTAGAGGCTGTTGCTGTTGGAGTCATCCCTTGGGAAAGCATATTGACTGGACCGTGCATAAAATTGATTAGCTTGAGGATATACATAATTTGTTGGTGGAACTGTTCGTTGATTTTTATTTGAATAAGTTGGATAACGACTACTTCCACTTCTTCTCATTCTTGTGACTTGTTGTTCTTGATGTTGTAATTGTGGTGCTGTGACCCATCTTTTTCTCCTCTCTTTTAATTTTAAATGAGATCGGAAACATTTCACAGGATCATTAAATCTTCCTCCGGGTGTACAAGCAATTCTTAATGTGGTCTCCAAAACATCCTCATCTTCCTCATTCATAGCTGTATTAGTATTATTCTGATTCACATAGTCATGATGATGATGTTGACACTTGAAGGTGATACCATATCCATGTTGATTTGGGATGAGGAGATGATGAGGAAGGTTTTCCTTTCTGAATACATAATTACTTTGAATTTGATTAAAAGGATCATGAGCCGTGATTTCCATGAGATGTTCACTACAATCCGAGGAATTTGCCGTCTGCTCCGCAAAATTTAACAACTCTGCTCTGGTCAACATGGAGGAAGTGGCCACAGTATAATCCGTGATTAAATATTGACCTTCAATCGTCTCCATCACACTCAACACATCCTCCAATATCCACGTCGAGGGTTGTAGAAGAGCGACGATTGGTGAGACTAATTCAGGGACTGCTGACATTCCAAAATAAATCCCATCTTGTCGATACCCCTCCGAGTCAAATGCTATTTCACCCGAGAGTCCAGTCATTGGGAAATTCAGTTTATTCTGTACATGATCTCGAGCTATCTCAGCTGCGTCATACGCCAAAATTGAGGATAGGATTCTCGGACTTGTTCCTATTTCCATTCATAAAACACGAGTAAAATAAATCATGTATGAATAATAAATATTCAAAATTCTAAACACCAAAGTTTTCAACTGTCTCAAGTCTCATCAGGAAAAACACATGAAACACAACACATGAATTACTCATTACTCATCGAATCAGAAATATTCTGCATGTTCAACAAACATGACGCAAACTGTAAAAAATAATTTATCATATTACCTATTACATATTATTATGTCAAAAAATAATTATAAATTATAATGCTCCTTTTTACAGTTTTACAGTTTTTTCAATGGCAGTTTTATACTAGTAAAAACTGGATGAAGAAAGAAGAATAAAGTGTGTCTTTTTTTTAATTTACAACGGACAGAGTACAGAATACAGAATACAAAGTGCATAAAAATTTATGGAGCTATTCTCATTCTTAAAATCTATAATACTTCATGTTTCATGTATTTTCATATGTACATATGTACGAACAAGGAAACTAACAGTAAATGATATTTCAAAGTAGCAAAAACTAGATATTATACATATTGCATATACTATAGACTAAGCTAGAAGCTAGAAAGAAAAGATAACCAACACTTTCAAAGAATAACAACCAACATAATTGTATATTGTATAATATCATGTCGTCACATACAAAAGATTATAATGCTTATTTATTTAATCTTACGCACTAAGAACTAAGAATGAGACACTGTAACGTTTTTTCTTCTTCTTGCATGGCCATTCATCACGAGATGCTTTGACTTGTAAATTAGGATAAGTAACTATAATCATTCTAAATCCTAACACATTGCACATCTTTCAGAGACACAATGTAAATAATCAAGTGTCAAATTTCTCACCCGTCAATAGAAAACAAAACAGTACAAAGTAAAAGACAATGCAAAATGAAATGATATTTAATATAATATACAATGACCAACTAAAAAAGAATAAAAAGCTATTTAAAAAAAGTTGGCTATTTTTTCTCGTCCTTTTTTGATATAATAATTATGAAAACCACAATAAAAAGAAAAATGAGTTAAAAACTGAGCAAGTTAAAATAAAAAAAAGTTTACCTGTTTGACTACTCAATTCTCTTAGGGTTTTCCTCCTCGTTGGATTATCCCATCCAGTAGATCCGACAAAAAGAACAGAGTAAATCCCAAAAGTAGCATTATTTTTCCTATCCTGACTTGTGGTTGTGCTATGAGCCCATTCCTCATACAACATGAAATTTGGAGAAAACCATCTCATTTGAAGGAAATTCCGACTTTCATCGGCAACTTCCATGACGGATGGACTGGCCTTTGTTGCGAGGAGGAGGATTCCCATGTTCATGTTCATGTTTGATGTTACTTGATGCCTCTGATCATCCAGGATATCTCTCAACTGCCTACTCTTTTCCCCCGGGGTGACAAAGATGGGTGAAGTAAATTGAATAGCCTCCATTCGATGCTCTCCCGCTTCAATGAAATAGTCTAGTTGTTCCAGTTGAGCCGAGTCATCTCGATCCAATATTGGAATCAGTGTTTTAACCTTAACCTTTTCCACTCGATTCAAGAGAGCTACAGCCTGAGCCATCTCACTCATCTGAAGACAGAGGATCTCCACTGAAGTTTTTGCAAGCACATTCTTTTGGACTAGACGAGGCGAAATAATTTTGAGGACACGACGAGTTTTCATCCCTTCATAAATCTGAGTGAATCCAGTCAAAACTCGTGGCTCCACGAGGGAGATGAGAGTGTTTGTCTTGTTGTTGACGAGCCATTGGACACTTGTCATGAGATCTGAGGTTTGTGAGGGTGTGCTGATGGCGCCCAGATCGAGGTACAGAGGCTCCAAATCATTTTCACTCAAATCCGTGAGTGCGGTGTAGACGGCAGAGAGGAGTTCCAACTGGAATGTGCTGTCGATTCCTGAGGAGTCGTAAAGAATGGCAATTTTTGATTTCGTCTTTGAAGTTAAAGTTTCATTATTTGCAATTCCATTTGTATTTGAATTTGATGGGTCAAATTTCTCCTTATTTTTATCTCCAATTAATTCAACCCCATTTTTGGAGTAGATTTTTGTCCCCGTCATCTTTTTCTCTGGAAATGGAGTTTTATCCCTCGTCTTGGATTTGAGCTTGGAAAAAACTATGTTTTTACCGTCATTTGATAATGAGTTGGGATTAGAATTGGACTTGGCATCGGAAGAGGATGTGGAAGATGTCTTTGTCACTACAGAATATGAGGATGACGGCACTGATTCCCCATATAAAACTCGTGGTTCGGTTCTCACATTTTGATTTTGATTTTGAGTTTCTTGAGTCCTCACACAAGCCACAAATACTAATACTACAGCTAAAAATCCAGTCACAACTAAATTTTTACTTCCCATTTCCAGGCAATTAATTATTTGTTTATATAATAGACAATTAAACCAAAACTAGAAACTCGGAAAAAAATGTCATAAATTAATTTTTTTAAAATCGTCTAATTATTATCGTCTATTTAAATTTCATTTTTACAACAATTAAAAAAGAACAAAAAAAACTAGTATTAACAATCGGCACTGATTAACTATTGCTTATTTTTTAAATTGTATCTTCAAGTTTTCTTTAATTTCTTTAATTAACAATGTCCGAGGGAAACTTTGTCATTAGACATAAATGTAAAAGGTAAAAGTAAACTTGAACTTAAAGTTGATGTGGATGTTGATGTTGATGTTGTTGTAAAATGACTGTCAATTGTTCATGTCAAAAAAATAAACTGTTACGGAACTCCAAGCTCCAAACTCCAAACTCAAGTCGGACACTACAGTTAGTTCCTCAGTTTTTTACTAGTTCCTCCTTACACTCACTGGCAGACTGACTTGAATATGAATACTCTACATAATTAACCAACTTGAAATTCAGTTTAAACACCTATGAATTAAACATGTGTTATGTACATAGAATAACTAATACAGGACACTGGGGAAATGTATAGGACTAAAGTCAGAAGTCAGTGTCAAAGTCAGGGAGAAACCGAGACAGTCGGTCAAACACAGTATAGAGTATATACATACATATGTGTATTCAGATCTAAGATGATGATGATAAAGATGAAGACGACGTTGTTGGTTGTTGGTGAGCTATTAGCAAGTTTAAGTGGATTATACAACCTCAAACAGAGTCATTTTTCGCACTTTTGAACTTTCAATATTCACATACATAAATGGAATGTCGAGGAAGCTGAAGCTGAATTCTGAATTGTGAGCAAATAGATGAGCACGATACAAGATACAAAATACACATTGATTTCCACACACCACATGTACAAGTACTACAAAAGTACAGGAGAAAAAAGGGGAAATAAGATTTTGAATTTACAATTCAATTTACAATTGGGAATGAGCACAGGGAAAACTGTACTTTTGTTTTTACCTCACTTGAAACTATACTTTTCTCATTTACCATTTACATGCTGTATAGTCTGTAATGTGTACAATATGAGACACTTTTGGATTTTGGATGATACATACTATATTACGTATATAATATATTTTTAGTCATTCATTGAACTCACACACACACTCAAAAACTAACTGATACACATGACGTCCACCACATTCAATTTTTTATTTGGTCTTTACACCTTTATGGGAAATTAAACTGGAGTAAGTAAACTAGTGTTTGGCCATCCATCCTGATTTCTTTCACCAAGTTTCACAACCATCCATTAAAAATGAAAGCAGAGGGAAAACATGACCTTCACTTTTCAAATCTGTAATCTTGACCCCCAGAAGCAGAGTCTTGAGTCTCAAGTTGACAATTTGGTCTGTGTACTCACTAGAAATTAGAAATGTAGTCGCTAAAGGTTAAAGGTCTAAAGTCTGAATGCAAGATTTTTTTTTGTGTTTATGGGTCAGACATTTTGAGCAATTGTTTGTTGTTTGTTGAAAGTATTGCAAATATTTGGCAGTTGACAGTTGACACTCTCACCAATGTACTGATGACTGACAATAGCTACTTAAAAGTAATGCTATTTTTAATTTTTGTAAAGGTATAATTAATTAGAACTGCGTCCACGTTTACACACTACACACACGTCTTAGATACATGAAAATTGTTAAATATTTTCACACATTTCACTTCCGACTCTGATCTATGATCTACAAACTCTGTGAAAGATGTCTAAATGAATGGGAAATTCATTCAAGTACAAAATACAAAATAGGACTGAAAAAGACCAAAATATTGCTAAAGGCGAATTAAAGTATAATACTATTTTGGTACTGGATAAAAGTCTATAAAAGATAATAAATACGTACATACACACATGCGATGGAGTTAGACTGATTACAAATAATGTACAAAATACAAATACATTACTAATTATACCTGTTCCATTATTTGTTGACACTTCTTTGTAAAGATGCTTTATAAAGTCTACATGTTGAATATTTAGATTCCAGATTCCAGAATCAAGCAAGTTGTCAATCACTTCACACGTTATAATACTTGTTCTCATTTCAGTAATGTGTCTTTTGACTTGTCTGCTGTATAAAAGTCAAGGAAGAGGAAGACAATTGGAATTCAATACAATGTATTCCGTATTCCATTCAAATTCCAGCCTCATTCAGATTTTAGGCCCAGCACATTGTTGGAATCAAGAATCCAGTGGTAGGTGGCTCATAGTATATTTAATATTTATTTATTATTTTGGCATTTTGCCCACAGAATATAACCTAGAAAATTCAAATGTATGGGGTTTGTATTAAAGTTTACGGTGAATCCATAGGGCTTTTCCTACATATTTCATTTTCAGTTTGTTTTAAAATTAGGAGCGAAACAAAATCCAAAATCAATCATTCATCAATCTACAATTCAAAAGGAAGAAGAAAATGGGGGAGTGAGGATCAAAATGAAATTCCAATTGTTTACAATGTAATCCAGTTTGTTCTATGAGTTTTGAAATAATGAATACACAATACACAACATGTACACAAGTCTCATAAATCATGTATCACAACAAAAACCCACCGAGTATAAACTTTGTAGAATTAGCATGTCATTAGTGTGTCATAAATTCAACTTCCGATTACTAGAAAAATGCAGAGACCTGACACATGATACATGCTACACGTTTTACTATTTACGGTTTTACACTCATTAAACACACAGGTAGGAAAGGGCTCAATTTAATCCTGAATGTACCTTCTTTTGTTCTCTCAATGCATCATTTCCCAGAACACAATTGTACAAACAAACTGAAATATGACACATGGATAAAAATACATGTGTATTGTGTATAGGGAAAAGGAAATGTCAAATATTAGTCTATTTGTAAATATGCATTTTTAAAATTATTTACAACTATTTAAATTTGAATGAATTGTAAATTGTAACTACTGAACTGGATCTAAAATTAACAGCTATTCTATTCATTCATTTTCATTGTTCATTCATTCGAGATGATGATTTTTGTTTTTATTTGGGTTTTATGTTTTGATCTTTATCTTTATCGTTTTCATTTAATTACTGTGTATACAAGAATATTCCTTGATGTATTCATTTGCTCCGGGATCATATTCGTATTCATTTTCATCCGGAGTCGTCTGAGAATTCAGAAAAGATGGTAGAAATCCAGGTCCAAATCCACTGGGAAAAGAACACCAATCCACTGTATTAAAAATATAACCGAGGATTAGTCCAAAAACAAAAAGTCCGAAAGAGTGTAAAAATGTCCAGGATTTCCAGGAAGAAAGATTTCCCAGTTCTTCTGACTTCTGACATGACGATTCTCCACCACTTCCACCACGACCATACAGTTTGATACAGCTTAGCTCCCGATTCAATAGAAAAAACATTCCTTTATTCTCAATCGTCCTTTGTACAGTGGAAAATGAATTTGTGAAGGAATCCCAATAGAATGAAATTCTTCCACGAAAGCAATCCGCATAAGTCCTATTTTTAACCAAGTCTCTCATGATTCTATCAACTCGTCTCAAATGTCCAAATCGTAAGTTTTCTTGAGTGCACGGCGTTAAATAGTTGAATAAATAGGAGATTAGTCGATCCATGGTAAAGTCTCGAGTAAGATATTCTATATGAACTTGACAGAGCGGACACCATTTTTTATAGTGCATCCACTGACTAATGCAGTCTCTACAGTATAAGTGTCCACATCCCAGGAGGGTGGATTCAACGAAGGGTTCCATACAGATTGAACAGGAGACCAGATCCAGTGCATCCCAATCTGGGTAGAATGGACTTGGTGGAAGAATCCTTTTTGGAGATGATGATGTCAACTCTGGAGTGGCAGAGATTTTGGAAGTTGATTGCGTAGCGTCTTTTTTATTTTTCTTGTGAACTTGACATTCTATTTCGTAGTCATCCGTGTCAAAATAAGGAAAGAGAACTTTTTTCAAACCATTCCGTTTCAATTTCCGGTCTGAATCTGACTCGGGAATATTTCCATCTCCTCTCTGGGACATTGACATTGGCCATGCTAAAGTTTATCACAAATTACAAAAAATATTCGCGTACACATGATGAAAAAGCATGTGAAAAATGAAATCAGTTTTGTATAAAAATAAAATGTCATGGTGTAAAAATATTGATGAATAGTAAACAGCTTTAATCTCACGTTTGATTGTTACTGGCCGAACTTTATCAACATGCCCAGCAAAAGTGGGTTTCTTTTCATGTGCCTCCTGTGTTTTTAAATTTTTGTCTCCTTTACCCTGATGATTCTCCTTTGATGACGAGGATATCCATTGAACTTTATGCATAGAACTCATTTTGTTTACTTTTTGTCTATTTTACAGGGAAATATTCAGGTTTTTTGCTTTTTTCTGTCACTTGTCACTTGTTTCAGGTCTATATTTTATTTTTATTTTTGTTTGCATCTCATAAAAGCTCATATTTTCAGTTTTCAGTTTTGTCTTCTAAAAGCTTTTTGCAGTTTCCTCGACATTTTTCATTTTCATCCCTTTATTAGTTTTCAGTAACATAAGTAAAGTTTCCATTTGTGCTGGTTGATGTCGCAACAGTTCAGCACTGAAAAAGCATCTTTATATACAAAATGTGTATAAAATCCCAACTCCCAACAAAAGCATCAAATATCAAATGTGTTATTTTTCTACAAGATTTGTACTATATAAAATGCTTGCGCTTTTTTATGGACACTTTGTAACTTATATTTAGTAAATGTGTTGTGAGCAGTGAACAGTGATAATGCAACAAGCAACAAAGAGTACCAAACATGAGCAGAACACAGTTTTAAATGTACCATACATACACACAAATACATTACATGTAAAAGAAGGAAAACATTAAGATATTAAGTATTAAACGCACACTATGTCGAATGTCGAATGGAACTCATACCTTGTGAATAGAAATGTACAAAGTACAAATACGACTGAAGAATGAAGAAGAGTCAAGGTTCTCCACGCTCCACGCTTCAAAATTCATTACACGTTTCTCACATGAGATGCAACATGTAAATACAAAATACAAAATAATACACGCATTTGTCCAGTATCCAGTATCCAATATCTACATTCTACATGCTCTCAAGTATCTTTCAGGTGTGTAGAAAAAATGAGCAAAAAATGATGGATGGTAACAATTAAAAATCTTGGTAGTTGAAACAATCCATCTCGTATCTCATGAAAACTAAATACTAAATATACTTCAAATAGGGTAATAGTCGGGCATTATGTGTACAAACTCACACTTTCACACTTGGAATTACATTTTAAATTAACAATAGAGAATCGACGTATTTAGGTACGGAATCAATTTATGAGCAAGTTTTGAACATTGTATTTACTTTATGAATTGAAATTTTTTAAAAAAAAACTTATAATTATGAGATCATCAAATGACAAAATCACATAGACACACACTTTCATGATACACACATGCAATATGAATTGGTAGTGATAATAATAACAATAATAATACTAGTGATTGGCTAACCTTCATTTCTAATGATGAGCAAGGTTATAACGTATAACAACTTATTTCTGCTTCACAAAATGAGGAAAAAATTTGAGTTGACAAGCTTTTAAACTGCTTCAATTTTAATAAGTTGATTCTGCACATTTGCTCATTAATAATATTATCTGTTATCATTATTATTATGTATTGTCTATTCCTCTATTTTCCTATTTCTGTTTCATTGTTAAGTTCATGAATGTACAATGTACAACGTACAGTATTTCACGTATGAAAAAAATATCCTCCATCGTCTCATCATGCCTCACGCGTGTAAAAATTCAGTGCACGTGAAACCTATGGCAAATGAGCAAATGAATACATAAACGTTAAAAGGCAGAAGCTGTAGAATGGAGAGAGACAGGTCAGTATAATAAACCATTTATTGTGTTACATTCATTGTGAATTCCAGCTCAGCTCACAGCTCAGCTGTTCGATTACCTGACTATTTTATACATTATATAGAGGACATTGTACATTGTACATTTTACATACTACTGTTTACTGTAATATACAATGGATATGACATATCTATTATCATGTATCATTTATGGAGGGGAAAAGTTGTCACTGTCGAATCAAGTCGAGTCAAGTGAACTCAAAACTCAAAACTCAACTATACAGTAAGTGTATAGGCATGAAGCTTTTGCAGCAGGTACAGGCCCACAACAATGAAGATTTTTGCATACCTGTTCGTCTCTCGTCCATCTCTTCATTCCCCATGTCAAATGAATGATGAATTAATGTAATGCATAACACATAGCAAATACTACATACTACACACAGAATACAGAAACCAACAACCAACAACAATACAATTGTTGTGAGTACACAACAAGTAACAAAATGTAATATAATAATATGTGATGCTTTTTATTTTTTATCCCCATCTCCTCAGTTTGTGTTTGTGGTTTGTGGCTGATGGTAGAAAGAAAGATCTCGTCCAGTCCAGTGTTTTGTTTTTTGTTTAATACCTATAATATATCATCTATTATCTATTATTTAACACTTACCATTTGCTATTACCTACCCACTACCCTCACACAACAATACAAAAAATACACAAACAAACACAATTCACACTAAAAATAAAAAAGTCGTATAGCTTTTAATTTTTCACATAAATTGTTTACACAAATTACAAATTACAGAGAGGAAACTTCATCAGTGTTCAAAATATCATCAGGTATTCAATTTTTTAATTTTCAATCCAAATTTTAAATCTACCTGAATTTACCTGCTGTTGTGTGAGTCACACAGTGTGACCAACATAAAATACACCTGTTCAACTGTTGAAATTATATTCATGTTAGATAATATGAGGAACATCAGCCCAACAAAGTGAAAAGTCTAGTTACATGGATTTTTCATTTAAAGCTATTTTACTACTAATACATGCCTTTTATAGATACAATGTTCATTGTTCATTGTACACTGTACACTGTACGTAATTTCACTTCAAGCTTCAAAATTCAAAAGGTGATCATTGAATATCTAGTGGTCAGTTGTGAGTTGTGAATTTTTAGTGGTCAATAGAAATAGAAAATGAAAGGGAAATTGTTGTGGCTGGATGCTCTTTGCTCGTTACTCGTTATTCATTGTACGTCTTCATAAGAGGCATGAAAATAAGTCCCAGATTTATGCAGTAAATATTACACATTAAACTGCACGTGTGTAAAAACATAAAAGGACATTAAACTTGGTTTAAAAGCTACAAAATAACTACAAACTAATATTTTAATTAGTACAGGCTATGATGTCACATAACACACAACCAAGTGTGTATTTTGTGCCATAAAGGAATACACACACGTGTTAATTAATTTTACTAATTAATGTCCAGTAGTCAAGTGATTTTGAAAGATTTTGAGTATGAGTTAATAAGCTTTTAAATAAATAGTATTGTCGTTGCAATAGTCTACATGTAACATGTACTGCTCAATTTTTTAACCATCACTCCTCACTCCATTTAAGTCCATGAGGAAGTTTGTACTGAAAAGTACTCTCAAGCTTTATGCTCTAAGCTCAAACATACTAGAAACCAACAAATGTCTTAATTATGTGTAATGTGTATTTAGTATTTACTTTATACAATTGATAAACGTTAAATTTTAGAAGTTAGCACATATGTAAAATGTACATTATGAAAAATCACATTACCTTCCGTAAACAATAAACAATAATGATTATACTTATATAGGTTTTTACGTGAAGCGAGTTTACATTTAACAGTCAATAAAATTATTAGTTTAAAGTAGATTAAAGTTATTTTTATTGCCTCACTCTCCCATTAAATCTGATTTTAGTAGTAAAATCATTACGGAATACGCAATAGTAATTACTAATGAGATGAAATGTAATATGTACGCGTTGAGTTTATTAATTACAGATTACAGACTAAACCCGTAGTGGGGCATATACTTAATTTAAAAGTTTGATCATGTCGCAAACTAATGGTTTTCCCCTCTTTTTAATTTTTAATAAACAGGACTCGAAGAACAAATATTGATCTGATCCGTCTGTGTCTCTGTCTCTGTCTTTATCAAGCTGAAGCTGAGCTCAAAGTCCAAAAGGGAAAAAGTGCAGTTATGTCACACCAAAAATAACCATAACCACTGTCAACTATCAACTATATTAAGTGTGTCAACCTTCAACTTTATTGTAAATATCTATAATCTATAATCCAGAATCAAAAGCCTCCAGACACGAAATTCCCCAAGTATTTTTGTAGTTTTGTGCTCACCTAGTTTCTAGTTTTCTAGTCACCAGTCAAAAAGAGAGTGAAATAACTTTTTGCTTGGCTTACAAGTAAAAAACAGTGCACAGTGAAAAAAGTGTCTTCAGTGAATACAGATATAAGTGAATTAAAGTGAATCCAACTTGAAACAAACCAGCTTTAAAATGGTGCAAGTGGGAACTTTTGGGATAATGGACTGGGTCGTGTTTGCAGGGACTTTGGTCATTTCTCTCCTCATCGGACTCTACTATGCCGTTATTAAGAAGCAACGGACTAATTCGGATCTTTTGGTTGGAGGGAGGAACATGGCTATTTTTCCAAGTGCAATGTCTCTTCTAGCTACTTATATGAGTGCAATTTTAGTGTTGGGATTTGCCGGGGAAATCTATGCTCACGGAACTCTCATCGCGGAAATGATATTTGGAGCTTTATTTTACATCCCGTTGGGTGGTCTCCTCTTCCTTCCAACACTTTATAATCTCAAACTCACCAGTGTGTACGAGGTAAATATTCCATACTGCAGAATTTTTTCAATCTTTTCTGTTTTGTATTAAAATACTAAAATATCATATGTAATTTGCACGCACATGAGACTATAAAAGGCATACATATTCTTTGCATTTTGCATTTTTGGTTGTGACTGTTCACTGTGTATTGTTAATTGTTATGCATTTTGTATTGTGCAATCTTTAATCTAAACATGCCTTTCACATGTCATGTGCACCTTGCACCACTTGTCATTCAAAAGTCAAAGGTGTCAGATTATCAGTTGTGTTTTCTTTCATGTGCTTCCAACGATTAGAAATTAGAAATGACCGTATAAGAATATCAAGTTTATTAAAAGACTTATGAAAATTACCTAATGCACAAATTATCATACAATTTATTTTCAAAATCCCAACTTTGTACTGTCTTGACTTTTATTACAATTTAAAAAGATTAGTATTCAATATTCAAAATTATTGGTTTTCTTCATCCATGTTTTTCAGTACTTGGAAATGAGATTTGAATCCCGCGCTGTTCGTCTCATAGCCACTGCCACATTTATAACACAGATTGTTCTTTACATGGGAGGTAAAATGAAATAATTATCATGATATTTATAAATGTATAAATACAAAGTCAATATTATGAATTAAAAGAAGTAAAAAGTAAAAATCAAATAGCAAAGGATAACTTTTTTAAATTCTATTTTGTTTCAGTGGTTTTATTTGCACCAGCATTAGCTCTGAAGGCCGTCGTGGGTTTCCCCGTGAATGCTGTGATGGTGACAATCGGTCTCTGCGCTGCGGTCTACACATCAATCGGTGGAATAAAAGCAGTTGTGTGGACGGATGTCTTCCAAATTTTCATGATGTTGGCAGGAATGTCTGCCATTATTATTCAGGGTAGTATAAATCTGGGTAGTTTTGGAAAGGCCTTCACCATTGCAAGTGAACACGGGCGAATTGAATTCTTTGACTTCACTGTGGATCCCTTCCTTCGACATTCTACTCTGAATATATTTTTTGGAACTGGACTCTGGTGGCTCTCATCCTTTGGATGTCATCAAACCACTGTGCAAAGATATTGTAGTATGAGTACTTTAAAAAGAGCATTTTGTGCTCTTCTCCTCACTGCACCCTTCGTCGCCATTACAATGTCCCTGGCGGTGTTGACTGGAATTGTCATTTTTGCAAATTATGCGGGTTAGTTTTTGTTTTATTTTCTTATTTTTTTCTTCTTTTCTTTACCGCCGAATAAAGCATAAAAAGAAAATAATAAAAACCTTTTACTGTTCAATTAAAAATAGGATGTGATCCATTGGCACTTGGATTTATCAAGAGAAGGTATTTTTTATACTTATGATTCTGCTTTTAAGACTCTCAAATTTTCAATACATTTTTAATTAAAAGAACAAAAGAAAATCGAAAAAGAAGTCATTTAATTCATTTCTGATATTTTGTTTCAGTGATCAAATTGCTCCGTATTTTGTACTGGAATTCTTGTCGCCGACAGCTGGACTCATGGGATTATTCATTGCGTGTATTTTCTCAGGATCTCTCAGGTTCAAACTCTTTTAGTTTCTTTTATTCATTTTTTAAATACTTTGTTCTTGGATTTCTATTGTGTATTTATTATTGATGTAACTTTTTCAAACGAGATTTCACTATCATCTTCTTCAAACACCAGCAATAAGAAATAAGAAAAGTATACGTAGATAATATTTTCATACATGATACAAAATTCAAGATAAAAGTCAGAAGCAAAGATAGTATAATTTACAGCTACCTTTTCATTATCATCAACATCGTCGCCGCCGTATTTGCTTCTTTTTCTTCTTCTTCTTCTGGTTCTCACACTCAGTTTATCTATCGGGCATCGTTTAATATTTTTCCTTATCAAGTTTTTCTCACTCTTTTAATTTTGCATGCAATCATCAACATTCAACATGCTAAACATGAGACATGAGACATGAGACATGAGTATAAAATTAAAACACTTAACGTGTAAACCATTGACGTGGTTCTTGGTAGCGTCAGTATCAACATCAGAGCTGTATTAGTATCAGTTAATAATCTTGAGTCTTGCGTCTAGAATCTAGAGTCTTGAGTTTTGGAATAAAACTTGAATTTGCACATAGCAAAAGCTCTCATATCTCCTTTTTGCAAATATATTGTGTACACACGACGTACAGCTACTTCTTATTTACAAAAGGCACATAACCTGAACACTGAACATTAAACATGAAAATTGAATCGCGTTGAATGAAATGGAATTCCAGTTTTAGGTAATATAATACACAGTTTAAAATGTACATAATATTGAATACAGAAGACAGAAGACAGATTTTTAATGGAAATGAGATTATATTATATTCAGGTTTTTCAACTGTCCACATGCAAAACATATGTAGAATATGGAATAACGTGACTGTAACAATACAGTCACGTTTATACGAACCCTTTTCGTTCGTGATGACTTTTGTCAAAACTTGTATACTGCATAATGTATAATCCATTGAACGTTGAACGTTGGACGTTGAAAGTGTCAAAAGTCAAGAAAAATACACCTGCTTTTTAATTTTGTACAAGTTTTTTTTTTTCAATATTTTTAATATTTGAATTTGCTTTGTATTTTGTACACTCTTTTGTTTTTGCTTACATATAACATATGTCATGATTTTTGTCCAGTTGTACACAAAACACAAACTAAAATAATGTGATATGATATAAAATGCAACAATAAAACAGCAAAAGAATAGGCAAAAAAGTAAAAAAGTATGCCCTTGAAATGTTAGAATCTCATTTTTAGCTAAATTGAAGAAAAATTCAGAAATTCCGAAATTCCGAAATTCTATAAATGTTTTGTATTTTTTACACATTTAATCTCGTCAATTTTCAATGCTCATGTATGTGTATTTTGTATTTTATGGTTTATTATGTTTGTAAGTTGTGGTTTGTGGATGTGCTTACTGGTTTTGAGCGTTGACTTTCGAGTTTTAAGGAAACTCGTAAACATTTGTGTATTTGTCAATTGACAATGTGTAATGTGTAACATGTGCTCAGTTTTCAAATTTCAAAGGATTCAATTTCAATATTCAAAGTACTGAATGAAGTTCTCGATTCCTGTGCTTGTTCATGTACAAAAACCATGTTAAATGTTAAAATGTTAAGTATCTACAGATATATCATGTATCATGTCTTTTGTTGTTGTTTATGACTGGTGTGCATGTCCTTTTCTCATTTAATTATCACAGTGACACACTGATTAACAATTCTCATCAGACCTTCAACCTTGGTTCAGCTTTTTGTTCTTTGCTTTGTCCTCTTCTTCTCTGTACACTGTACATTGTACCTTGTGCATATGTGTACACAAGTTCACTGTATAATAACTTTGTTGTGTGAGTAGAGGAACAATATGAGTTTAAATATCATAAATTTCCTACTTTTTACTCTGTAGTTTGTTGTTTATAGGTTCTCTAAAGTCGCACATACTATAGAATTTTAGCATACACAAAAAATCTTAACAAATCAATAACATTTTGTTTATAAACTTTCAAATGACCAAGTATTGAGAATTGAGAACAAAGTCCATCACTTGCATTTTTTCCTTTTGTCCAATAAATAATAGATGAAAAATGAATATGAAAAAGTATTAAACTACTTTAGTAATAATTGGAAATAATTGTAAAGATGAAATATGTACAAAAGTTCCTGCAATTTCTATCATATCGACTGCATCTTTGTTGTGAAAAATCAATGTTCTACATTACATTTTAAAAAATTGAAAGGGAAAAAATAGGAAAAAACCCCAAAGAATCCAGACAGGAGTTGATGAGATTTTTTTGCGCATTTCTCAGCTACTGATGATATTAGTTCTGGAACGGTGTAGTTATTATTTCTTATTTATTATGAAGAAAAATGCTCATAGAAATAGGCATGTTTATAAGACATTTTTACTGAAAATACTGGACGAAAATATGATATGATGCTTTTTGTGTGTATTAATTGGATATTAAACTGGATTCTGGTGTCTCGCGTGACACATGTAATTAAACTGAATGTTATATATTTTATCTGTAGTCTGTGGATTGTAGGTATTCGTTTCTTATATTTACCAACATTTTACTTATTGTATTGTCTGCTGTTCCAACTGGATTGGATTCGCTGTGCAAAAAATGTTATTGAGAGAACAAACTTCCAGCTTTCTCATGTAGGTGCTAGTGTGCAAATTCCCTGTTCCCTTTTAGATAAAAATGAAATGATTTTACAGTCAACAGTCTACAGCGTTCAATGCCAATTTAACAATTTATTTGAGCCTCTTCATGCTATGACTCAAAGTAAAAAATAGAATAGAGACTGGACTGGACTGGAGTAGATTGAAAGCAATTTATTATGTTTACATAAATGGAATGTACATGAAACATCTATAATCTATTGTCTATAATGTCTAGTAAATTTTAAATTCCAAACACAATAACTTGTAACTTTTTGCAACAATTGATGGATTGGTTCTTTTTGATTTTTGATCGATGGCTGATCCTTTTTTACGGAGTGTAACAATAAACAAATGCACAACAAGACTGATAGCTCATCAATAAAAAATACTAAAGTACATGAGTATAGTTAGTACTTAATATCTTGTGAATTGTGAAGATGATGATTTATTTTCCCTGTTCAAAATGTAAAATGTTATGTCTGTTTCTTGACTTTTTGTTTGTTTTTATTTTATGTTCTCTACGCTGCTCACTTTTTCATCTTGTGTACATTTTACCTGTCAATCTTCTCTACAATTGATCTGGTCATTAAAACATCCTCATCAATCCAATCCAACTAAATCCAACCAAATCAGTACTATAAGCTCAGGTAAAAAAAATGAATGAAACAAAAA
>JABASP010000431.1:0-53886 GCA_019776565.1 Sminthurinus signatus
TTCAAAATAATAAATAATAGAAAACTTACCTCCTGATGAGCAAAACGATAGATAGGACTATGGCAGCTAAGACGATGATTCCAGCAAAAACGGACAGAGCAATTATACCACCTGCAATTATGAACAAAGTAAATTTATAAAACAGTTACTCATACAGTATTACATACGATATTACATATCGCATATAGTTCATTGTACAGCATACATCACATTTCACTTTATTCAAATCTCATCTCCTACAGATTAAATGTGTAATCACAGTCATCGATTAACGAGAATCATTAATGAATAATGAATCCATCCACCTATATATGTGTGTAAGTATTAAGTATGCATATCCATGTATTTTTAAATGAACCTATGGATTTCTAAATTCTAAACATAAAAACTAAAAACATTTAACCACCTAAGCTCCTTTCAATTAATTTTTACTTTAATTCCATATCCGTATGCATTATGTATACATGCATCATTATTATTCTTCATCAGCTTCATTATTCATCTTTCATTTTGCACGAGCATCTTTAATATTTAGAGTATGAAAGTTGCTTTCTGATTTCTGACTTATTGTTAGAGTGATTCATAAATTTATAAAGCATATTCAACCGTGTACAAAAAATTCCCACACGTATCATCAAATTCATATACGTATGCTTAATATTCAATATTCACACAGGGAAATTTTCACGTTCATTTGAAATGATAAAAATGAGTTTGAAAAATCGCATAGATATATTTATGATTTGTAACTGCTTTAAAAAAATGCCTAAAAATTTTACTTTATTTGATGTAGCGAAAGTGTGCAATCAAAAATCAGAATCAGAAATTTCCTATTCTTCATTAACTATTAGCTATTTTAGCTATACGTGCTAAAATATAAAATATATTATGGGAAAGAAAGAACCTCAAGATTTTATTCTGAGACTTTAGTTGAAATTAAAAGAAGAATCTCATTTGCTGTTATCACTGATTGAGCATTGAGCATCTATGTATTTGACTTGAGACTTGACCACTAAATTCTGAAAATTCGGCAATAAAAATTCGCTCGCGACTCATACTCAAGACAGAGCGAAAGCGAGAGTAAAATACATCCAATCTCTACACACTCCTTACACATCCCTAAATGTGTATGCTTTATCATGTGGAATTTGTCAATTTGTGGTTATTTCAGGACAGTTTCTAAAAATCAACCCAATGGAGTTGATATTTACATGTATAAAAAAATGTATGTATTTCCCATACTTTCTCTCTTTAAATCTGGCCGTTCCTAAATGTTGTGCCTATTGAGTCTAGACTCTAAATACATTCGAGACTCTCGAGATTATGGTCGTTGGTCGTACGTTGGAAGATAAAAATTCATTAGAAGAATTCACATAAACTGTATATAGTACATAGATAATACTATTTAAAAAGAGAGAACAGCCAATATGGATGATGAATCATTGACTTTTTCTATTCTACTTGACGATGATGATGATGATAATGATGATTTTGACTGCCCTCCTGGCCAAGCTAAACCAAACCAATTACACATATGTATGCACTTGAAACAATAGCAGTAAAGACAAATTATACACAATGTACAACACAAAAGCCTACACTGCACCAAAGTACAGTAAATGCATCGAGTAAGTGCACTACACAGAAACTGAAGAGTAAAATGCACCAAGACAATTAACTTGTTTAAACCTTGTTGAGGAAACTAAAAAATGTTGATAAATGAATACAATCTTTCTTTTCTAAACTCTATAACATGTATTTTGTACATACAATGTTCACTGCAATGTGCAGTGTGTACGCTGTACGCACTCATGTATGTACATCTAATATTATAAGTATGAAGAATAAACTGCATCCGCCCACTTTGTTTTCTACATACTTACACACAAAACAGAAATAAACATTTGAGATTTGAGTTCATGAACGTGAGATGTATGACCAGTATCAAGTATCAAATATGATTGACTGAAGACTGAAGACATGTCTAATGTTTAGTGTCTAGCAAAAAATAAATGAAACAATACATACTTAAAAGTTCATTTTCAATTTTCTACCAACAATAAACAACAGAGTCCTGCACAATATAATACTTAAATACAATGTGAGATGTGCAATAGACGATAGAAAGTATCCATGGGCGAAAAAACCTGATGATTTTTCTCTAGTTCTCTAGTTTGAATGAAACAATGGACAGTTAACTTGAAATTCATGATAACTTTTCCCTCATTACTTTTCCTAAACGGTTACATGTGTATCAAAATGAAAATAAAAATAACAACAAACACAATGTGAATATGATCTATATAATACAAAATACAAAGGATGCTTTCTTTCTTTCATGATTCTTGATGATGATACATTCTACACATTACACATGGGTGAGATTATGTAGTTATACTATTATGTTTAAAATGAAAAGGAAAAAAGTAAAAACTTACTCAAATTAAGTCTGGCGACAGCTCCATCCTCAGTTTTAGTTTTGGCTTCAACGGATTTAGGAAGTTGATCATGATTTGGTTTGGCATTCCTCACAATATTATTGACACTCTCTTGAGCTACTTCATTGTGAGTGAGTGGATCTTCAATGTCCTTGTTGGGGAGGTTTGGAATAGACTCTCCATGTCCATCGACATCATGCTTGTGTTCCTCTTCATTTTCATCCTTATTATTGTTACTATGAATGATGGAATGAATATTGTTGAAAGCACCACCATTGTTATTGTTGTTATTAACCTCAGCAACTCCCTCGTTACCAATACCATCGACATCAGGATAGTGTTCATCCTCATAATGAGCTGGAGTATCATGTTCGCCATTAGTATTATATCTTTCATCCTCATTTGGAGCAACCTCCTCCTCTTCAGCTGGGACAACCGCAAAGTCCTTGTTATTATTATTTGCGGGATTTGTACTGCTACTTCTAAAGGTGGTGACGGGTGGATTTGGATTTGCTGTAGTTCTAACTGTGGGAAGAGAGATTCTGGGTGGAACTCCTTCAGGGATGGCGGATGCGGGTTTCTTATTTCCGGGTGGAACAATAACACCTTGTCTACAGACTGGAGGAGGTTGATCAAAAACTCCTTCAGAACAGGTCAATGTCTGTGGTCCAACAAGGGTGTATGTTGGGTTACAATTGTAGTGGACTGTTACATAAATATTCTCTTCAGTTTCAGCCTCAATATTGTAGTATCCGTTCAGGATTGCGGGTGGTGATGGGCAAACCAGGGCTTCACAACTAAGATTCAATAAAAAGTACAAAATATTAGTTATGAATTATGAATGCTACAAATATTGGTACAATCATTTTTTAAAAATTATTATGAGCTTTGTAAAATTAATTAAATACCGTGGAGGAGGAGCATTCCATTTTTGATCAATATCACACATCAAGTCATTTCGGCCAACCATCACATGTCCCTCATCACAGGAATATCGAACCATACTTTGATATCCTCGAGTTCCATTGAGCAAAGTGTAGTGTCCCTTGGCAATATTTGCGGGTGGACCACATTCCAAATCTGTAAATAAGTACAAGAATAGACAAATTAAAATGCATAATTTATAATTTATAGTACCGTAAAAATCATACATCATGCACTTCATAATGACGTAATGAATAATACTCAGTCATTTTAAAGTCTAGAGATTAAAAAGATTGGAGCAAAAAAGCATACATGAAATTTGCATACTACACACTAACTAAATACGATCAGGAATTACGAATGAGCAATAAATAAAGAAGAGTTAAAAAACCCGCACCCTTCATCCTCCATTGTTCATAATAACTGAAGATGATAATAACAAAATAACAATAATAATAATAATATTACACAGCTACTGGTTTAAAGGCAACGGAAGCATGATGTACATTGTACAGGGCACACGTGTTGTAGCCAGAAACAAGAGATATATCACTTTTTACAACATGATGGGTTAAAAGAATAAAGAATAAACTGTCATGTCCCTTGTCTAATTTGTCTTTCTCTCCCTCCTGACAACTAACACTGTTATTATTATTCCATAGATCCAAAAAATGTTATGTATTATGCATATCGAGTGTCTTGAGTCTACAGTCTAGAATAATCTATCGTTAGTTGAGACAATAATACCGTATGAATTCATTACTAAAATACATAATATATATGGTACACATGACAAATTACGTGTATCTCCAATCTGCAACTGTTCATATTTCATATTATAGTATGAAATATGCAAGCAATATACATTTTTACTATTGTCATTCATCCTGTAGTATTATATTATATTACAGTTGAGATGCCTAAGACAATGGTTCATCTTGTCATCAATGAATAAATTATACATTTTACCTCCTCTTTTCTATTCTTCATTCTTTGAGATTACAGATACTTCATTGCATTTCTTTTCATTTCATGCTCCTGGTTTGGTTTAGTTTAGTTTTGTTTTTGTCTCCTCTCCCCGATTTAATTTGGATTCTTTCACCGATGTTATAACAGGAACCCTTAAATCTTGAATATTAAATATGACGCCTAACAAGCTCTAACAACTAATGCTATTTTGTGTTGTGTTAACGAGAATTCAATGTTTTACTCTATGTTCTTTCCTGTTTCTTTACTAAAGAATCTTTAGGTGTAGAGATATAATACAGATACATGATTTTCAATTCCAATTCCAATCAACATATTACGGTACAATAGAATTATTTATTTTTATTTCATGCACGCATACATTTTTTTGCATTATCCGCACGTTATGGATTGTGGACTCCAAATTGTACGTAAAAGAGCATTATTATTATTGTTGTTGTGTTTCTATACACTAGTATATTTTGACAAGTTTTTTTCCTCATGAAATCCTTATAATATGTGTGTGTAATAATTGTGACTCTTTGGACACGAAGAATAACACTGATAGAGTGATTGTTGATACATGTTTTCCTTTCTTAATACTCTCAATAGAACACAGAATACACACTTGAGTACACATGATTTTGACCATCACCATTCACCATTTGTATACAAGTGACATAAAATATTACAAAGATATTGTACGCATTATGATGATGACTATTATAGATAATTTTGTTTCGTTGATTGGTTCGTTTGGAGTTTGGAACGTGACCTTTGACGTGTAATATACTCGAAATATACTCGATACTCGAAATCCATGTGCAATGTGCAAAGTGCATATCACATCTTTGAGCTTAGAAACTAGAGAATAGAGTAAAAGGTAAGTAGAGAGCATAGGAAAAATGTATATCGTACAGAGTAGAGTATCTGTAAAAGTAGTACACATGGAGCACGGAGAGTGGAGAAAAAAAAATGATAGGACGTGCATATATAACCAGGTTTTTATTTTTTTGTTTTTTGGCTAGTTAGAAGTTATACAGAGCTACATTTAATAATAATATGTTGAGCTTGTGTTCTATGTTCTATGGTCTAGAGTCTAGAGTATAAAGTATAGACAATAATAATGATAAGTGCCTGTCGAAGTTCGAATGGACGTCGAAAGTCGAACGGTGCGAGGAAGACGGCAAGCGAGTAAGTGAATGAGGAGCTCGTTAATTCGTGCAGCTCATCATCATTTTTTTACATGACGAAGAACGGAAGATGGAGAACGGAGAATCAATGCCAGTCATCCTCATCCCCGTAGAATATAAATGTGCATGTACATTGTACATTATACATTTTTATACATATTACATCCTCGGAACAAGAAGAAATAGAGAACAAGATCTACTATTGTTTCTAACATCTTTCCTCTTTTCTTCTGCACATAACATATAACATGTAACATACAGCATTTAGAATCTAGAATCTAGCATCTATGATCTAGCCCTTCAGAATAAGATTATTTCCGCATTTAGTTGGAAGAGTTCACGTCTTCCCTTTTGTCATCCAAGTGATATTTAAGTACTTGAATAGATACACATACATTGTACCTTGTAATAATAATTTTGATGACTATTTAAACATAATATCTAATACCTATACATAGGACATAATTTATTATACTTTATACTCTGTATTAGCACTGTACAATGTACAATGTACAATGTTTAAGGTAGGTATGCAAAGTACAATGGGAAATGGCAATAATAATAATTGGTGTCAATCTCTCATTCTGATTCCCATCCTCATCCCCATCCCCATCTTCACTTAATATAATAATATGGTCTTTAGTATTCTAGATGAATAAATGGGCATGTTCTCTGTCTTTAAATATACACAGGAGGTAAAAGGCCTTTATATGTTTTATACATGTACTAATATATACTGTATTTAAAAGGTGGATTCAAATTTCAAATGAGAAAAGTGTAAACAATGTGCTAAAAATATGTATATAAATATACAGAATACTAATATTAGTATGTACATTTGTAATGCTAATCCATCGAGCATCGAGCATCAAGTCTGTCCGAGACTTTGATCTCAAGCCTCAAGATGAAAGATGGAATGTCAATGATACATACAACATGCATAATACACATCTTAATGTAAGTAAGTACAGAGTTGTATGTAGGAAGGAAGGAATTAAATGACTCTAAAAGTAAAAACATGCTCATCTTCTAAAACTTCTAAAACTACATAATGGTAAATGGTAATAATAGCTATCTTTCACCACACTATTATTTCCTCCTCCTCCTTCTCATACATTGTACATTGTACTTTATATAATTGACAATACACACACACCACACACTATATATAGTAAATACAGACATTCAATTGTATTGAATTGTTTTCTCTATCTATTTTTCGTACAACTTAACGGGACATTTTGGCCAGGCCAATGTAAATTATGCACAAGAATTTATTCTACTCCTTGAAACTATAAATGACAAACAAACTACAAACTACAAAGGTTCATCCTTCAAGTATACATAATACATACATGATACACCGAAGAAGAAAACAATTCCCATCCTGAAATGAATTTTAATGTGTGATTCTGTTTACTCACTTGAATAATATTTGCAATCTGTATATCTATGCTGTACACTGTACACTGTACAAAATACACGCACATAAATACGTACACGTATTATTTTCACCTGTGATGTGTGCTTATCAATTACTGACATTTATTTACTACATGTGTGTGTGTGACTAACTAGAATAATTTCTATATTTACCTACTACCTACTACATATGTATGTACATTGTACATTGTACAACCGTTCGTCTTAAACAGTTCATAACTCATGCTATTGACTATATTGGCTATTGACTACGCACTACACTGTCGATTGTTGACTGTTGACTGTAGAATTTAGGGAGAGGTAAAAATTAGCATGTGATTAGTACCACCGTGTAAATTAAATCGGCGAATGATCAATGACCTTTAGAACATATTTCTAGATTCTAGATTCTAGAGCAAAAAAATCAATGGTGGTACAATGACCTGAGAACATGAGAGCTCAAAACTCAAAACAGAGATGCTGAGGAAAATGGCACATGGTTTTCAATTAGATTATTTTTTTATAAAAAATAAAAACGATCAATAAAAATAACAATAATAATTATATTGAAGATTTGCAGATATATATAGGTTAATGGATTATTTTATGCATGTTTACAGTAATAATTAATTATTATCTTTTATTCATTTAATTAATCACTTAACCATGTGCCTTATATAGTGCCATGTGTTCAATGTCTATCCTAAATATAAATTATGAATAATAACTAAACTAGATTTATTAGAAATTGGATTGCATAACGCATCTTCTTTTGAAGAATCTCTATTTTTTCAGTTAATTACAAAATCGTGCAATTCTCAAGTACTCAAGTATCAAGTATAATGAATAATGAATTATTCTTAGTGTTTACTAAAACAGTTTTATACAATCAGTCAAGTGGATTTACAATGTAACATTTACATAATAATATTGGATATCGTAACAATAATGTATGTGTAATTACTTGGAATAATCTAAACTTGAAACAACCATGTAAAATGTAGACAAAAGGAAAATACATCTAAAATACAGTACTCGATGCACCTGTTATATAATGATTTTTTAGAATTACCTAATAAAAAGCTCGGTGTACCTCCTTCTTTTATTGTCCACAGTCCACACTTTTGCACTTTACTAGTACACTGTAATTTGTACCACAAGTCAATCTATCTATCTATCTTGTGTCTACAATCTGTAGTCTGTACTTATAATATATTATGCAGTGTGTACTTTTAAATTACTTCCTAACGATTTTATAATTATTTTTTTTTCTATCTCTTCATCCATGTTAAATCTTAAATGCATCTTTGTACAATGTACATGTGGAATGAAAAATGAAACGGCCGATAATAGTTTGGTAATAGATCCCTATAGAAAATATTATGTACATGGTATATATGGTACTTGTGCTAAAAGTTGCAATGACTTTTGCTTCATCCTCTCCTTTTATTTTTCATTCTCTGCTCGTAGTTGGTAGTTGTTACACTATGCAGAAAACTTAATTAATCGTCCAACGAGTTGAACGTGAAGAATTGCGTATCGTACACGTATAAAAAATAGCCATCAGAATCCACATGATGAGTCCATTCCATCTTCATTTATATCTCAAATCTCAATAAAAAAAAGACGCAGAGAACTAAATAAAAATGATCTTACAGCTTATAATAATAAATAGCATTACTTTATACTTTATGTATGTATTATGTATGTATGCAAAATAAAAACCATCCGTCCCTCAGTCCTCAATACATTTAGATTTGCATTTGCATGATAAAAAGAACTTCTTTCTGAACTTGTTGTTAGTTGACGGTTGATAATACAACAACAGCTGTGACATTTATATGATACTATTTCTCGTACTTCGTACATTGTACATGTCATTTTGATATGTACAAAGAAGAAAAATAATGTATTACAACTATTACTATTACATTATCATGTGGACAGAGGAAGAGGCAGACGAAGAAGAGACGTCAAGGTTTCCTTTTGTTGTGAGTATTTGTGCATGTCCTATTTTTACTACTAACTGTACCTGTCCACTTTTTTTTTAAATGCGTTATAAGTTATTATATTATCAATTATGATTATGGAGGTAAGCAGTAGCACTAACAAGTATGAAGTAGGTTACAAGTTACACCATAACCAAAGCAAATATTATTATTGGTTTTTTACGACTTGTGACTGGATGGGATTGCTAGTCTAGGCTAAGTAATTTGCATCTAGATAGAAATGACTGTAGTAAAAATGAATATTATTTGAAGGCTTTAGACTTTAGACTTACATCTGCAAACAGGTGGGAATTCACTGTAAAATCCATTTGGTAGACAAGTTCTCATGGCAGGTCCAACCAACAAGTGTCCAGCATCACATCGATGTTCTATGTAGAAAAAAAAGAATAATAAATAATTCATAGTAGAGGTCATTATTTAAAAAATATCTTTTATACTGTTTTTCAATAGAATTTTATGATGACGTACCGATTTTAGCTCCGACGTCCAAACTTGTGGCAAGAAGAGTGGAATTTGGAGGTTGTTCTGGACGGCCGCATCCTTTTGGTCCATGTTGACAGATAAAGTTGAGTTGTTCATTACAGTTGGTGTCGCTCCATAACCAACCTTTGGCTCCATCAAAACGAGCACAATTTCCACGTCCACCAGGCAAATTCCAAAATGATACTGTCACATCCTTTCCATTCAACCATTTCCAGTTGTTGGCATCCTTTGAGTCTCTTACAGCTCCGAGCCAGTACATGGCAGTTGGATCTGGAGGGGAAATTGACAAAAGAACAATAATAATTATTATTATTAGTACAAAACTACATAGAGAGAGTTTCGAAAAATTAAAAATAATAAAATAAACTCCATAAAATCAGTTGCATATTTTACATACCTGAACGATGTCTTCTCCACATTTCCCAGGACAAGAAACCTTGAAGAGCTGGATTACTGTCATCAACAAGAGAACCACCTCGACTAGAACAAAACTGTCTAGCCTCATCGAATCGGATTGTTTGTTGATTGTAAAAGATATAGCATTTTCCATTGTAGGTGGCAGTGGAGCCTGGTGGTTGATCTCTGAATTGAGGACATCTTTCAATCGGAAGGGCTTGGTCAGTATAAACAAAAGCTTCACAAATGGATAAGGCGTTTCCAGGTGGACCTTCAAGTTGGACAGAGACGAAAGCTCCAGCAATTGGAGGATTGCAAGGAAGGAACAAGGGTTTACCTTCTTCAATAACACCAGTGAATTTATTACAAACGGGATTAACACCCAGATCTGGTCGGTTATTTCCTACTCTGACGACGATATTGGCAACTCCACCATCTCCACAACAAGGACGACCAAAATCAAGTCGAACTAGCTGAACCATATATGGCTCCAGTAAATTGACGTACCACCAGGGTGCACGTTCCGGTTGAGTCAAGGTACAGGTGGCTGTATTGAAGAAATTGGCAGCAGAACCATCAACCGCCTTTTGGGGAACTCCAGTCCCAGCCACGCTTGATTGCATAGGAGCTTTACCAGCTGCCACATTGAGAACTAAAATTGCATAAGAAAAATATATCCAAATTAATATTTTATTCTCATATTTTTACTACACACTATAAACTATTCATCATACATATTTTGTATTTTATATCAGTACTTTGAAAACATGGATGATGATACATGAAAATAATTCAAGTCATCCTCATGTCAGTCTCCTTGTTGCTTGTCTGTCTATTTTTTGAATCTGTAAAGAGTTTCTTCTTTCGCTCCTAATCATTTATCACTCACACTCGTACTCATTTTTAATACGACATACCAACTTGTACGGTGTACAATGTACAATAATAATATCCTTCTGTGTAAAAAACCATAAGAAAGCACACTGTACACTATACTGTATACGGAGATTCTCCTCATCTGTCATAAATGCCAAAGTCATACTTATATTATGTACACTGTACACATTCACATCAATTTTCTTTCCATACTTTACTCTTTTTTCACTGTACTATGTACGATTTGTATTTTATTTAGCTGGACATTGTACATGACTCGTGATTCATGATTGGATAAAAGTTGAGATTTTTTTTAGAACCTTCCGTCTTGGAATACTAAACATGGTTTGTTTTTTTTTACCTTTTTACTTTTCACATATAAATATAAAATATTATGTAAGTAGTAAGTATACATAGTAAACTGTACATTGTACCTACTCAATCCTCGTGATCATGAATGTACAAATCAAAATCAAAATGACATTAGTTGGAGAGAAAGAAATTTGTATAGAAATTCTTCCAGGTTTTTATCATTTCCCATCTCCTTCATACTCTATACTTCATCCATGCCTGTATTTTTTATCCATCACTGTACGTAGAATGTACACTGTATTTACGGGAAGGTTACGCATGATGGATTAGTCTTAATTTTCCCCCTCATGGAATTTTCTTTCTTTCTCTGCGTGCATCTCTGTCTGTTTGTTACCTGTCTCTCAATTTGTCCAAATTCCAAAGGAATTCTCTTTTAAACTTGAACCTAGAGTTTTTAAAAAGTTTTTACTTCTTACTATTCTGTAATTCTGTATTCAGTTGTTTCTTCTTCAAAATTCAACAACAAGAACACAAAAAATACAGCATCATAGGATATTTTTTGTACATTCTGCATGATGAAGTAATACAAATTTAAGTACTGTTTATTTATCAGTTGTTTTACAATTTAACAAGACTTAACGATTTTCGACAGTACAGCGTACGAGATTGTCAATTGTCAATGTCAATGTCATTGTTATTTGCATCGTTGCTGCTGAAGACAGCCAGAATTTATACAGAATTTACACAGTAATAGTTGAAATTAGAGTAATTATCATACTTGATTTGATTTTGCCAATTCACGATTCATGATAAGTAATAGAATCTATGTAGTATGCAGTATGTAGAATCAACAAAATTCAAAATGTACACGATAGAGGCTAAGAGCATGATTTTGTATTGTGTAAGTTAATTTAACTCATGTTGTCTGTTGTCTCTGTTCAACATTGAATGTTGAATGTTGAAGGAATAACAAGAAAGATTCACAGTTGACTGAACAGCTAGATCAGATCAGTATTACAGATTACAGTATCATGAGGGAAAAAATTTCCAAAAAGAGAGAAAGACAATAAGTAAGAAGACGAGTCACATGAATGGATACAAGCTTCAATACTTGAATACTGTCGTTCTTCCTTCATTTTGTCGGTGTCAGTATGCTACAGTATACAGTATATCATGTTGTATGTACATTGTACAAATATCTTAGAATAAATGCTGAATACATTTATGTATACATACATACGCTACATTTTATTCTGTATATTAATCTTCTGTTTCATATTTCTTGTTCGTAATCCAATCCAAAAACATGAGACAATAGAATACAACTGAATCCATCATTTTATGAGGACGGCGACAAAGAAGAAGAAGAAGTAGAAGAAGACTTTGTTTCAATACTTTGTACTTGGATATCATCAGGTTTCCGACTTACCAAAGAACATTTTGTCAAGAACATGGCTAAACCCACACCAGCACAAGCACAAGTTACAATAAGAAATAATAATAATACTTCTAATATTACACGTATTACAATGACTCTTTATTATCCGTGTATCTTTTATCTTTTATTTTTCTGTATTATGTATTACGTGCATATTTATTATGTATTCACAAATCCTTAAAATAAATAAATATTTCAACTCAAAAATCTTTTGTATAATGCATCACATCATACATGTACATTCATGTCCAAATTGGACAGGAATCAATTACAGAGGATTTTCAAGTCAAAAGTTTCTACAAGTACCATATCTTTTCTTTATTTATTTCTCTCTCTCTCTCTTCTTAACTGCTAAACCATCAAAAAATGTATAAAATATCCAAGTGACTCATTGTCAGAGTAGACTACAGAGTACAGAAAAAACCACAAGTTTTGTTTGTATACTTTGTACATTGTAGTTAATAATAACAAAAATCATCAAGAGCTCAAGTATCTTTAGTTGTACACAAAAGAGTGAAAAACTATCATATTTTTTTACCATTCACCAAAGAGAGGAAAATATTATATGGTGTTGAAGTAGCTAAACTAAGTAAATACAACATACAACAAATGTAGGTATTTATTTTGTATTTTAATCCTACTCTTGAAAAACCTCATCTTCCATCTTGAGTTCCAAATTCTTACGCTTTGATTATTAATTTTACTTGCGTCTGTTGAAAACAAAAAGATGGGGGAAAAGATCTACAATTTACAGTTGTATACATGAGGAAAAGTAGAAGAAAGATGAAAACGAAGGATTACAAAATACACACAGCACACAAGTGACGTTACATTACTCGTTGCTTTTTGACAGATTACGTTTTTTGGAATGATAAACACAGAGTACGGAGTACAGCACAGAGAAACACAGTGAATGCTAAATGCCGTATGTCAATCTTTTTCTAGTTTGTACAGTGTAATTTTTAATGTGTAACATGTGTTGAAAATGTAGGAAAGCGTGCCTCTCTTTCTTTTCCCTACTCTTGCATTTAATCTCTCAAGGATTTTTCTTCTTTATATCATTCATCTACAATCTAAAATACATATTATAATGCTCGAATGCTATTTTGCATTTGCAGTAAAAAAAAATAATAATACTTTGTAGTTTTGTAGAGCTTAGAGTGGTTCTTTTTCTCTGTCTCTGTCTATCTGTGTGTGTTTTTTTGAGTAGCGTGATTTACTGAATAAATACCGTACTATAATTTTTTTTTTGGCTGAGTTAATCGTTAATCGTAAGTCATGGAATGTATCCTCAATTCATACTAAATACTCAGAGTAATAGTAATACAGATAGTAAATTGTAATGCCGACATCAACATCAACAATAACAAACACAGTTCACCATCCACAATGTTTACAATTTACAATTAACGTGGATTATTATAGCGCGATTTCATATTATACATTATAAAATGCATTTTACATACAATATTATTATTACTATTAATGTTTCGTGTTGACTCTCTTTCTTTTTTTCCTTCTTTTATTCTCCTGTCTTTCTGTATTCTGTAGAAACAGCCAGAGGCAAAGAACATGCAGACTCAACCAAACCAAACCAAACCAAACACCAAACCAAGCCAAAAACCAACTCTTAATATTACAGTTGTTCCTCCTTTTCAAAGACATATATTTTAAATTCTAACTTGAAATTCTCTTACAATTTACAAGATGCACTATGAAATTCAACATTGAACCTTCCAGTTAAACATTGAGAATTGGTAAAATTCAACATTCAAAACCAATGGAACTAATGAAATTTAAAACCAAAAAACTTGAACAGTAAAAATAATACACACAATATTTAAAATGTAGATGATACCAAATACCAACAACACTTTATTCAAAAATATTACAGAGCAAGATAAATTGTTTTTATTTAAATGTAAACGTAAAGGGTAAACGTAAACATTAAATGTTAACATTAAACTTTATGATTAAATTCCATGTCATTGCTTTACACTTTACACTTTACTGCTACCGCTGCACTGCGGAGGGAAACCGCAAGGAAGAAAAGTTAAAAGGCAAATGATCTAGGATTCATATAAATTATAATTTATGCACCTGAACTCTTAATTTTCTACATAGTTTCAAGAACCAACAACTCTTCAATCTTCCATGTTCAAATAAAAAGCCAAATGAAAATACATGTATTTTAAAAAAAGCTATCTGAGGTAAACATAAATAAAACTGAGGTTTTTGTAATCAATCTCTCCTCTGTGTTTGTATTTGTGCATTCTATTTACATTTACATTGACGTTTACCATGATTCTGAATCCTCAATCCTCGATTGAAAAAAATTACATGTATTCTTTCAACAACGGCCTTCTGTCTACAAAATGTGAGTAACATAATAACCACACACTATATTATTATTATTATTATGCAAATGGATATGGATATGGATATCTATGCTGTAGGCCGGTATTCACCTACGATATACGATATAAATGTATAAATGTGTATAGTGAATAATAACTTGAAACTTAAGGTTTTAAACCTGGGAAGAAAAAACAAGAGTACCGTATGAGATATGAGACCACCAAACCGAATCTTTCTCTCCTTCATTATGAATTATGTATACCACTATCATGATATCATGCGTTTGTGCTAAAAGCTAAAACTATACGCTAACATTATCATTTACCTAATTATGATTCAACCACTTGTACAAAAAAAATACAAACCCTCAAAACTCCCTCAGAGAAGATTCAACGAAGAAGTGTATAAAAATCATCATAATACAGAATACATAATAGTTATAATAATAATTATTATTCTGGTTTCAATTTACATGGAAGTTTCTCAAAATATGCAAGAATTTTCATCCTTCCCCTCCTTCAGGGAAAAAGAAGCAGATTTTTTTTGTAACAGATTTGAAAAAAAATAAGGAAGCTCATTTTTTTCTTCACCTTTTCTGGAGTGATTCAGTTTTTGTAGCTACTACACGATGCTATTAACTATTAGACTGTATAGAAAATAGAAAGATGTCATTTCACATTTCACACCAGTCTCATAATTTGTAATTTATTATGATCTGGGATTTCAAGCACCTTTCAAATCCAAATCCAACTGTAAGCCCAATATTTTTTATCTTGTGACTTGCATAGCTGTGAACGGTGAGAGAGAAAAAGAAAAAATGTAAAATAATCCATACTGTACACCTTCAACATTTTTCCTATTTTTTTTCTTTAAAAATCCTCACTCAGAATCAGATGACATAACTTTTGCACTCTTGCCTGACACAAGACACAAGTAAGTTTACATGCAGTATGCAGTAAATAATAATACTAATTATTGGTAGTGGCAGTAGTGGAAAAGAGTGCAAACAGTTATTATTATTATTATCGTACTTACGAGGTGAAAAAAAAGGAAGTGTGCGTTAGCAATCAACTCCTTCCATGCAAAAAGTAATATTATATTATATCTTATATCATGAGATAACATACGGTAGAAGCTAGAAGCTAGAAACGCATGATGAAGATGAGACATACGACACGTCATTTATTTTATTTTATTTGATGTCCACTCACCATCAACCATCAACCATCAACATATCATCACATGTGTAGGTTTACTGCTACTACTGAAGCTGAAGCTGTTATAACAAAACCGCGGTAGAAAATACAAAATACAGACATCAGCCATCATACGTATCGAAGTAGAAAAAATGTTGATTTTTTTATGTATTTTAGCTCCTTTAATTTTTACGTAACGTATAACACATAACACATAATACGACTACGTGTTGATTGTTGAATGTTGTGTGTGTGTTGTGGAAAAAAGTGACATATATGGGACTAACGGTGATATTTTCATGTTGAAGGAAGGAGGAACAAGACGATGATGATGATGAGCATTCTGTCGTTTGTTCCTTCCTTCATTCATTCATTTCATCAGTCAGCCAGTCAATGTTGAATGTACATTGTACAATGTACATGTGTACGCAAAATGGACAAGAAACAAGTTCAAATTTAACGATAGTTGTTACGTTTTTGCAGATAGCAGATACAAGATATGCATCGTATATCGTATGCATATGATGATGATGATACAAATACGGAGTGTAGAGCTTTTCTCTATACGTTTCAGTTTTTACTTGTAATCAACATCAATCCGCAACGAGGAACAAATGACAATCACTATCATTTTTACTTCTTCTCCTACTCCTCCTCTGAAATTGAAACATGTTGCATCACCATCACCAGACGTCAATACATATGAAAAAGATGGAAGCACAAAATCTAACTGCAGCATCACATAATCATCAGCGTGTCATTGGTTTTTGGATACATGTAAAATGTACAATGAACACGGTAAAACAAAAACTTGATCAAAACAAAATTTGTTCTTTTTCAATCTTCAATCTGATCCTGTTGCTTCCTCGCCCTAAAAATTAGTATTTACTTTGTATTTTATAATCTTCTTTTATTACTTCTACTTTCAACATTAAAGTTCTCTGCAATCTTATTAGGAGGTTCGAATCAACTATCAAATGCAGAAAATTTATGAGTTTTTTGTTGTTCCTTTTCTATTGATATAAATTTACACATCACACATCATGCAGAATTATTATTCACCATGCTGAAAAGAAGTAAATTAAAACTCAAATACTAATAGCAAGTACAAAAATGAGAGTGTAAAAATTTCAATTTCAATTTCAGAATTAAAGAATCCAGAGAGACGAATAAGGAGCTTGAAGCAGCTCATTGTACAGATGAGTTCAATAATATCAGTATTAATAAGTATTACAGGTTTTGCAACATGTCAAATTATCAAATTAGTATAGCTGTACAAAGTACAAAGAGAATACAATCATAAGTAAGACATGAGCACGAAATTATAATCAGAATCCTTTCTGCACAGTTCGGATTGAAATACATAACATCAAATAAAATAAAATACTCAATTGATATACAGATATTCATGGACAGTCAGTTGCAACTTATTACAAATTATTACACATATTATGCACCTCGTTTTCCTATTATTTCTTGACATCACCGTGTAAACAACAAGGATGAAGAATGAGGAAAATGAGCATGTTACGTAATACAAAAGAAGCAGTAATAAAAATAACATGTAGTAATGACACGTCCAATTTTTTTGGCACATGAAAATGTGCTAGATATGCACCCTTTCAAAAAGTAAATGGAAATCAATTATTTTCCGTAAGCTAGTCAAAATTCAAATTGTCAAATAGTCAAATGCACTCGCTGATGTTGAACAGTAAACAGCATGTGAGTAAATATAGTAACTAGTAAATACTTTGTTCAAGCTTAATCATTTATAATCTGTAATATTTTCAAGGGAAAAGTATCTAAAATCTAAAACGAGGATCAAAATAAATAAACATTAACTATTACAAATATCAAATAACAAATAAAGTAAAGTGTAATGTAGTAATATCTAATTTGACTAAAGGGCATGAAAAATCAACTATGGGAAACTTTTACTTTTTCATGGGGTTTCTTCATTTTCATAATAATATCATCATAGTAAAATACAAATGTGTCTACAAAATACAAAATAAATACATCCGCAGGAGATTTCAAGTAGCTTTTACTTTACACTTTACACAGCAATTTTTCTTAAATAATAATAACACTAATATGCATTTTATACGGAATTTAAGTAATATGAAACGTGGCGTACGTAATACGTTACATGTTACTTGTCACATGTACTGTGCTGTACTTATGTTTTTGCCGTTACGAATTGTCAACGTGACGATGACGATGATTATAGCTTGAGACTTGAGACTTGAAACTCGAGACTTGAGATTTTCTGTCATTTTGACAACAATGTACTTGTAGTAGATTGCAGTTTACTGGTTGTTGATGCGTTCATGTACAATGTACAATGTTCCTTGTACATACAGATATTACGTTACATTTATTACACATTACACCTAAATTTATGTTTTACAGTGAGTGTTCAGTGTTCACTGTTTCATACTTCCTCTGTCTACGATCTGCGATACTAAAAGTCTCAAGTCTACTCGTATTAAATTCAACTGCCATGCAGAATCCAACTTTTGTCAAGTAATCAAGTAATTTCTATAAAATTACACAGCTGTCAAAAAATAAGTGACGGAGAAAAGAAAGATGTATAAATAAATAATAATAATAAATACATTGGAGCAAACGGCTAAATTGTATATTTTATATTGTTATTGCCTTAACTTAATTTTAAACGCATTACGCACATTTAAAGTTAAATTTAAATTACAACAACAACAACTTTTTCCATCCATCTGACACACTCAACAAACCAAACGGATCGTAGAAAAGACAATGACCACAGACACAAAACTGATGGAAATTAATTAAGTTTCTTTTCCTTTAACTTTACGCATTTTTAATTTTGACAGTTTAGCGTTTTCAATTTTCAATACATGACAAATGATAAAACATTCAGCTGTTAAACGTATAAATTCTAATGTCTAAAATTTAAAACGACTGGTAACTGTTTAACATTGATCACATTAATTGGATGTCTATTTGTATTTTAATTCAAAGGTTATTTAACTTTCCATTTTCCGAAATCATTGGGGAAAAAATCTCAAATGTTCCAGCTGTCCATTTTATTTACTCGAACTTAGCATTTTGCATTTACGTTTTAAGCACACGTGTAACATTTTTTATTACTAAGAATTGAGATTTGAGACAATCCTTTATTTTATATTTTAAATGTGTCACACATGTTTTTTTAAAAAAAACAAAATGTTGGTCAATTATCAATTGTGCGTAGGAACTGAGTCAAAAACTGTAGAATATGGAACCGATGAAAATTGATTTAATCCGATTAGAAAAAAATTGTTTTTTTTTTCATCCGGTCTCCTTTTTCTCTTCTTTTCTTTCTATTTTGTATTTTGTATTTCTGCGTCTGATTCACATCACGGAATTTTATCAAATCCAATCTGAATCTGATCAAATCAAATCATTCAATTTTCCATTTCACTCGTTCTGACTTTGTTACACATATTTTTTTTTCAATGTAATCTTATCTTTCTCATGTTCAGTGTTCAGTGTTCACCTATTCATGTATAAACGACAAACTGTAAACTGCATGTAGAATAAAAAAAGAAGATTCAACAAGAGGAATTGAAGCAAAAATGCATTTTTAAATACACGGTCTATAGATAGTAAAACCCAGGACTAAATAATTGTGACCACAACAATTTTAGAAAGAGTAAGAGTGTATAACCTAGAATCTAAAGTATCTATACATTTTTCTATTACAATTATATCAGCAGGTAAATCAGTGTACGGTGGACACTTCTTCACTATTCATTATGAGATGAAACGACAACGACATTTCACGTTGTGCGTATGTAGATCTATTTATTCAGTGCGTGAGACGATTCTCATCGCATTCTACATATTATTCAAAGTATTATAAGCATATTGTAAAGCTACGTTTACTAGAATATATACTATACAAAGTATACAGTTTACAATGTACAAACTTTGAGATAAGGCGCAACATAAAATACTTATAAAAGACAAAATAGCCAAGTTTGGGTTCAATTCAATTTTAAAGTCAAGTCCATCATCAAACATGAAATATCAAACAGTTCTAATTTATATGTATAATTTTTGTTCTCATACAAAATACAAAATACACCTTGTGTCTTGTGATTTGTGAGTATATGATAAAAAAACCGTGGTTTTACGCTCTTCCTTTCTGATTCATTTTTAAAAGGACTGGTGCCGTCTCCTGAGTCCTGAATGCATTATGCAGTGTGCAATGGATTGTATGTATGTGACATTTTAGTCTAATATAATATTGTATTATATTGGCTACACTCTACACTTTTTCACAGTAGTATATCTATAGAATCTTTAATACAGAATATAGAATTTAGAAACTGCAAAAGAAGAAAGGGAAAAACCGTCTCAAGAAATCTGATTTGACCAACTGATTTTTATGTCAACGCATGAAAAGATTGAAACTCGTCCATCGGTATTTCGTATCTATTTGGGATTTCTAGCTATGCTATGGTTGATGATATGCCGTTCAAAGCAGTATATTATAATAATCCTGCAGATCACAGATGGGAAGCTATAAGCTATTACTTTGTACTTTGTTGTTCAAATTTTAAATCTCAAGTCAAAATTCATTCAACTTGAATATTGAATACAAAAAAATACTGGTCAGTAGTAGAAGTAGTAATAGTGCTAGTTCTAGTGGTGGAAGGAGAAGAATAAAGAGAATATTGCGGTTTTTCTCTTTTGTCAATTTTTCAGGGTTACTTTTTCTTCTTGTCTGTATACTGCATAGAGTATAGCCAGAGTATAGATATGCACCACTGAAAAATAAAACTGGTCTGTACTTTTGTATTTTGTACACCCTACAAAGGTATACGAGAATAGGATGGTCAAAGAGAATATTGAAAAATTTCATATGCTCTTGACTCTACCTTCTACAGTCTACACTCTTCATCTATTCATTCATGATAATTCCTATTAGCTGTGCTTTTTCATCCCATATTTTATTTTCACTCGCACTCTCTCTCTCTGTCTCTCTCTGCCTTTGAATCTGAATCTTATTCATGCTTTATGTTTTAAACTGTGAAAAAATGCCACAACGAAATGCAGTGTGTTTGGACTTTGGAGTTTGGAGAGTTTGGAGATATGGAATGATGTTGATTTTTTTTTCAATAAACAAAAGAAGCGCGCACCTCAGCTAAATAGAAACTAATTTCGGAGTACTTTATAATTTTCACTGCATGCGTCAATCTGTATAATATAATGTAAAAGCATATCTATTTCCATTTCCACTTGGATTCAAAGGAAAACTTTCCGTCCTCATCTTCTATATTTTATATACTATAGCTATATATATATTATAAATTCTATATATAAAGATGCCCATATCTAATTCCGATTTATTTTGCTAAAGGCATCGTTTATCGTTTCCAATTTTCAAAGTCACACGTATAAAATTTATAGCTTGAGCATAAACATTATTCTTCACACATTTCTCAAAAACGTACACAGAGAAAAGAGATCTGTATAAAGAATATAAAGTATAAACTATAAACACCCCGTGGTTTTATTTACACTGCACTCTGTAGTGTGTGGTGCATTTCATAAACTATATTGTCTAGTGTCTAGTGCATTTCTATAATAATTGCCTATAATTAAAAACTCTCTCGAAAATCTAAAGTTGAGTCTAAAGTACACAAGACACAATACGCAATACACAGCATACTACACTTTATATTTTATGCCCATAATTAATAATGCATGGAGAAAGGGAATCACAATTAAAGTGGATGGCCGTGAATATATTTTACTAAAGGCATAAATAATACATGAATGAAAGAATCATCAAAAATCAAGAGGAAATGGAAAGTCTTCCATAAAATATTTTCCGTACATTTTTATAACACGTACATACTACAATAACATCACAAATTCAGACATTCACCATTTACCTATAATCAGACCCACATGAGGGAAATTGAGGCTGAACGGTATAGAAATCAAAATTCTTTATACATGTACAAATACTGATATTTGTGTATTTTTAGTAAGGATATGAAGTTGAATTTGAAACAAGTCAGAGTGCAGTTCTGATTCAATATCAAAGTGTGAGCAACCAATAATAATAATAATGTAATTTAATTGCATCCGTATTTGTTTATGAGTTTAAATATCTGGATTTCTCTATGGTTCATGCTTTAAAACTTGGTACGATTTCTATGTCAAATACTCGTTCACTACTCACTATTCTATCTGTATCTGTGAATTTGTTACTTGACTTGACTTGAGACTTGATATCAAGAAAATAATAATCTTGTAAAATGGACAGTGTACAGTGAAAAGCCTAAAGGACAGGCAGAGATGAGGTGAGAAAGAAAGAGAAAGATGAATTACAACAATTAGAACAGTACATTATAAAAGTTCAAGTTGCACTTCCACATCTTTTTTTTTCTTTTTCATGTGCAGGAAATTCTTGCAGATTTAATAACCAAATAAATAAACAAACTACAAACTATACAAACTGACTCCATATTATATCTATTTAATATCTAATATCTAATACAGATACAGATACTTGTACCTTTTACCTTCATTTATTATGATAGAGAATATGGAAAGTAGAGCCTAGCCTCGTTTCTTCCTGCTGGGTGCATGCATGTAACATGTACTGTACGGAGATATCACGTACATTTTGAATCAAATCTGGTTTTACAACTTGATGAGACTCTAGACTCTTTCAAGTCTTTACTTCCTTCACCTTATCTTTTATCTACACAGCTGTATGTTGTACAGTATAAGTATATGAGTCGTGAATTGGTATTATGTTCAAATTATTATTTCATTTACTTCATAACACATTTTACTTTGACATTGATACTGATCCTGATATTGACATTCAAATATCATTCAATACTCAATACGTATTAAGAGGTAGAAACCACAGGATGGCATTGGTAAAATAGTAAATAGTAAATATAGTAAAAGTGACTTGGAATTCTTTAGACTTTAGAACATAATTTGCAAATCGTTAAATCAACCATGAAAAATTCTTCTGTACAGGTGCATATAAGTAAACAAAGAATATAGAAACAATTTTTCTGTACAAAATTTCGTGATGTGTGAAGTGATTATATGTTATGCATCAAGAATAATAAATAAAGACAAAAATGCAAAAAAAAATGAGACTTGACCATTGAACACATGGAGAAAAAGAGCAAACCAACAAGGAGCAACAAGTTGGTGAATAATGTAGGGAAATGAGTCAAATAAAGTCAGTAGCAAAGCAAAATATCAGTATAAAAAATACATTTAAAGATTCTTCATTCTTGAATCTTGATGCTTGAGTTTTGAGACTTTTGATTCAAAATCATGTATTAGTATAATATAGTGTTATTCTTAAGCAGGAGTTGAAGTGAGGAATTGTAATGTAAAATGTAATAGATCCACTGTTGATCCTTCCTTTACTTTATTTTATTTTATTACTCTCTCTCTCTTATACCTGCTCACTATTTGCTTAAACAATCGACCGTCCACCATTTCCATATTATAATGCGTATATAATGTAATGTAACAGCATTACAGAATGGAGGAATTACATTATTGTTATTATTATTGAGATCAAGATTGAGCATTGCGCATAGCCTCAAAATCTCGAAATTTTTGCCCTCATTTTCATCTCAAACTCGCTTTCCGTCTCATCCCCAACCTTCTCGTCGTGATTAAATATCAAATATCAAACACGCTGCATTTTAAACACATAGCAGTAGCTTGATTGTTTAAGCCTCAAAACTCAAAACTCACTTATTCACCATTCATCATTTTGTTGATTTTATATCAACTTATACTTTTATCTGCTTTATGTAAATTAACAACGAGTGATAAACTCTCCACGCATAAACACGCATTCATATATATTTGTTGTAGACTACAATTTTACAAAAGAGTAGCCTAAAAAATCCACTTGAATCTTTAATGTCAAAGATACTTGACAGTATCCGTCCAAATTCCAAACTTTTTAATTTTTACCACTAATTATTAATTTCACTGTGTTGATAGTTGATAACTGCTGTCTCATGTATTAGCATTTAGCATAATATTTGAATCTTGAAAATCAAAGTAATTTTATGATAATCCAAGTTGAGACAAAATGTTAATGCTATTAAAATTCCAATATGTCCTAAACAGAATAGAGAATTCAAGGAAGAAGAGCAAATGAACGAGACGAAATTACAAGATTAGAACTACAAAAGTATTACACATGGATTTTTGGGGTATTTTATAACATATTTCTCCCAAATAAACAAGAAAATTCCATTCTCTCTCTCTCTCTCGTTTAGTAAGATGATTCAAGCCGACAAAACTGGTTTCTTCAGTCTCATTCTAACTTGCGCTGTAGCACGCATCAACATAGATAGATAACTAGAATGCAGGAGATACATTCAACAGAATAGAACAGAATATAGACTGTCTGTTGATTTGTCGATGTCGATGTCAATACTTTTAAACTAATTTATTATGTAAATGCCGCTACTACTGATGCTGTGACCAAAAAACCTAATTTGGATTTGGATTTGCGTTTTTCTCACTGACTGAATTATGAATCATGATCATGAGTTGGACGTTGGTTATTTCCAAATCCCATTCTATTCCTCACATTTTACTCATTTCCTCTTTTGTATCTGCTACCAAATTAAATGTTTTTTATATTCATAATACATAATAATTTATAATTTATACTCTTGTCCAACTTCCAACACTCTTGTGTAGCTTGAGGATTTACTACTCTTATTTTATTTACAGTTTTCTTATAAATGATAAAAGATAAACATAATAATAATTGTGGTTCTTTTTGTTGTATTTGGCATTTTTGTACATTTTCAGACAGAATCTTCCCTCTCTTCATAAAAAAGATGAATTAAACAGCTGATAAATATATGTGTTCTTTTTCAAAAAAATATTCAAATTTTTTACTCCAACCTCCTTAGAAAACATAGTTCCACAAAGTCATTGAAACATTCCACGCACAATACAAAATACAAAATGCACAGTAGATAGATTAGAATACACTAAATACAGTGTCGGCTTTTGTTGTGGCATGGAAGAAAAAAGGGGAAAAGTGTTGATTTAACATTTTAAGCTTTTTTACTTGCCTCTCCTTACTCAACACTGAATACTGAAAACATTTCAAGTCACACCAGAAACTGAATAAAACTGTATAATTTGGATTTTGAATATGCAGTATTCAGTATTCAGTGTGACAGACTTTCCTAAAGTAAAGTTAAGTTGTTCATGTTATATAAAATGTAAAATGTAGAGGAAAAGTGTGAAGAGAAAAATTGCATGCACTGCAACCGTAGCCGACTATGGCAAAAATGAAAATAAATGTGAATTATTATTATTATTGTTATTGTCCGCTCAAAACTTAAAGTCCAAGTCCAAGCCAAACCCAAACACCAAACTCTAAACCAACTCATTTATCAAAGTACATACTTACAAAGCACACACAATAACACACAATAATCTTAGATCTCATCATCAGTCGTCAGTCGTCAGTGTAGAGTGTAGAGAATCCGGAAACTTTGACGAATCTAATATCTAATCTAATCTTCAGTGGATCTCATCAGTGTCTTTTTACCTGCTCAAAGCAAGCACGAACGATGAACGACCATCGACCAGACGACGAGACACGAATTGAAATTTGAAGCACTCGTCAACTCTCTTCCTCTCTTCCTTTTCTCTCTCGGTGTAATATTTAATATTATATCAGTTGCCAGTTGCCACTATTACCGTACTACAGTATTACAAGAAATATTAATATAATTTTCTCTCTCCTTTTTCTGTCCTGTGTGTGTCATTGTCGTGAAGATCTATCATCTGTACACTACATTACAGACTAGAAACGTTACTATAATATATTATCCTAAATATCATATGCTTCCCTTTTAAATTTTAAAGAGAGTCAAAGCCAAGTAATGAGAAAAATGAAATATACGAGAAAAAGACGGGACTATCAACCATGACAAGATTTTTAAAGCATTTTCCTCAACTCTTTTAAGTTAGTATCTCTATTTTCTTTTACTTACTTCATACTTGTCCAACCATTCTTACCTCTCTTAACTCTTAACTCTTCACATTATAATGTATAATGTAATATATATTTTGATAACCATAATAATGCTAAGAAAGTCATTACTCTATTTACACATCTTCATTTAAGAACTCTTCTTTTTTTCATCCAAGAGTTTGGAGTTATGAAAACCAAAATAATATTAATATTAATATTCTCTAGTATTGCTAACATAAACATATCTATTACATTTTACGTTTCAAATTTTAATTTCAGTAAAGTCAACGCATACCGCATACCTTGTTTATTCTGTACCCTGTACAATAATAAAGCGTAATGAGTAATGAATAATGAATGATGACAATGACACTTTGAGAACTGAAAATATATGCACAACAAAGTTGAAAACTGCAGTGCTGTAAATAATGCACTTTTTATACTGGGATTAGCAATGTTCTAATTATGTAATGGAAACCTCTTGGTTTAGAAATAAAACAGAAAAATAAATAAATAAATGTACATGTATAAAAACAGCAGCTTCTTTAATCTAATATACATGTGTGTAATATGTAACACAATGTTGATACTGATGAGACTATTTATGTAGATTTATCTATTTACGAAATCCAAATCCAATTGGATTTCTTCCATTTATGTTTCTCAATAAACATCTTCTGTAATCACATGTATTCAGTTTGAGCTTTGAGCATTCAAGATAATTTCATTGAAGGTATAATATAATGTAATGTATTGTAATGTAATGGATGTTGGTGTCTCTTTCTCTCTCTATTCTCTATTCCAATTTGCAAACCCTATGGTTAGAGTTTAATACTCATCACTTTAGGCCATTTTAGCATCATCATCCTCACTTACTCTCATAATATATCATTTATCGTATGTAATAAAAATACACATAATCTTGCAACTTTTGCATATATCTCATGTATTTGTTCAACTCAGTATTACGAATTACGAATGGCAAATATGTATGCACTATGTTCATTTGAATTTTGGATGTGTACCATTTGTATAATATATCATTTTCTTAACCTAAAAATGTTTTCTTCTCCAAGAAGAGCAACAATCTTCCCATAATAGACTAGTAATAATAATAATAATAGTAATAAAAATAGGCCCTCTTCACTTTTCATTTCGAATAATGTGATACTCTCAAGACTCAAGGTAATTGCATTTTGTATCTGTAATGTGTAAATGAACTCGGTTGTGCAAGGGTAACACTTTTGTTGTTTAGTGTTTAGTGTTTAGAATTGGAAGACGTTACAAGTTACAAGTTACAAATCATTTTATCTAGTATCTAGTATAAATAGATTACAAATTGCAGTGAAAATAAAATAAATATTTATACATGATACATTGTACATTACTATTTACTATCTTCCCTATCTGTAAAAGTGTATTGTTTTTGTTTTACTTAAATGTATTATTTCATTTTACGAGTTCATTATCAGCCAGTGCTACTGATGTTGTAATGTATCAAATATCAAATATAAAAGGTACATGCATATGTAAAATATAAGCATGAGTGAGAGGATCTCAAACATCAAATAGCAAATAGCCAAAAGATCTCAATCTTAATCTGGGGTTATCTTTCTCTTTCATCAATAACCATTATGTACATCGTACAATATCATCTCAGCCAATTTTTTTAACCATTTTAAGACATGTTCAAGTTAAACTGTATCATATTTTATTAATATGTTTCGTTTTGTTTTCCACCATTTTTTTCAACAGTCCACAATAAAATTTTAACATTCAACATTTTGCATTTTGCACTGTGCATTGTTTACTTTAAAATGAACGATGCATCATGTAAACTTCAAATTCAAGTCTAAAGTTCATTTTTGCAATAACTTGAGCCATTTTAAATGCTCGATAAAATTAACCAGGAACTATGAATTTGTATTCATGATTCATATTTATTATTTATATTACTGTCTACAGACGAAACGTTGAACGTTGTATTTAAATGAATGACTGTGACCGTATAAATAAATAAATAAAAAATGATACATATCTGAAAACGCATCTTTGGCATTTGGCATGGTGAGATAATAATCTCCAATTCCTCGGCATTTTACCCCACAGCAAAAGAGTGGCAAGTGGCAAGTGGAAGGTTTGTCACTAAATTTATTCCATTTTTTCTCAATATATTTCGAGTATGGACTATGGATAATAATAAACGCATAATACCTCATTGTTTATGACTACCTCGCCTATATACAATTGCTCATTGCTCATGTCTCATGCATTGCCTCGAGACTCAAGAGACTCGAGAGTATTACAAGAAATATACAACACGCAAATACCAATGCAAATGTCTCATGATTATGATGGCGATGCTGATGGACTGCCACCGGCTATAACGAATACGAACCGTTACTTGTCTCATTCTTCCCGACTGTACCATGCAAAAAAAATCTGTATTCTATATACCTATTTCTATTTCATACATTCTGTATTCTGTATACTAATGCGTGTTCAGTGTTCAGTGTTCAATGTTCAGTACATTTACACTTTACACTTTAAATATAGGATGACGATGACAAAAAAATGGCAAGTGAGGAACGTTTTTGATTTTTATGACCTAATCACAAGAAGCTACGTATAAATTATAATGTACCGGTTTACATTAATTAGAATTTGAACAATGACGCACACATGCGATGCGAGGCTAAAGCTAAAGCTAAAGCTAAAAGTAACCAATAATGAATAATCCAATCCTCAATCCTCTTTTGAGTTTTGAATTTTGAATACATCATATTTCATTTTGAATATTGATATTTAATTCTAAAGTCTAAAGATGCTAATCATATTTAGTAAAAATAGATTATCTGAACAAAATTCCTCATTTGTTTTAGTCGAGTACAATTGTAATAATAATAATAATTATTATTACAATTCTAATAATAATACAGCATAATATAAAAAAGTAAAGAATACATAGAATATTTACAAAAGATAACAATAAAATAAATAAACAAGCAATTCCACATTCAACCTTAGGAAAAACTCTCATAACATTAAGTATCAAGTCTAGCCTAAATACTAAATACAAAGAGGTTGAAAAAAAAACTTGAGACTTTTGAGAATGATGACGATGATGATGGTGGAATAAACGTCAGTTGAATGTAAAGAAAACAGGGTTAAGAGTTAATAGTAGACATCAAATGTCAAAATAGAAGATCCGCACCAACACAATACAAAATATAAAGTGCAACTTTTTTCAATGCAATATGAACGTCTTGAGACTTGAGTTTAGAGTCTACAGTCTAGAATCCTGAATCTTGAATTGGATTAAATTGGATTGAATAGAATCGTCTCCTCATCCACAAATAAATCCTCATGTAATTCGTCACAACTTGTTGTTGTATGTAAGCATTATGTATTTTTGCAACATTTAACATTGAACACTACAAAACTCAAAGCTCAAAAGTCAGTCAGCCAGTGCAAAGTGGACTGTAAATAGAATTATTATATTATTATTATTGTAGCATACAGATTCAAAATCAACAATCAACACAAGTTTTTTCTTCCCTTTTCCCACTATGTTCACTCTTCACTCTTCACAATTCCCAAGAGTTGAAGTTGAAACTTGAAGTTTGTCTTCAAAACTTGTCATCTTACAAAACTCTTGTTAATCTCGCTACATACCAAGATACAAATACAACTTTCATTGGCAGGAGATTCAGCTTTTAAAATTCAGAATCAGGCAGGCTAGACATAAATAAATACATGTATTGTGAAGATACCTCACAATAGCCGCTAAAACACTGTACACTGTGCACTCAATACTCAAATAGTCAATCCTCCTCTTTTTTATAATGTGATTTTCAATATATACAACAATCAAATTAAAACCTGACTTTGAAGACTCTTGTCTTATTAATCTCATAAATATTGCAGACATAGATAAATACTAAACACTACTATGTATTTTTCAAACTATATTATACGTTACATTTATAGGACGATGCACCAGCTTATCCTAAAAACTCCAAATAGGATTATTATCACTATTGATAAAAGATAAAATACTTTGTAACAAGAGATGAATTACCAAAAGTTATCATAGTTTCTATTAGTATCTAGTATCTACGATGCAGATTGTACACTGTACATTGTTTGTGTCTTATTTATTATTATTTATTATCTTAATTAAATCTTAATAGAATCTTCAGCAAGTCTTCAGCATATATTGTATCTATGCGTGCGTAATTGTGTACAAGGGAGAGTGATAAGAAGATGATAAGTGATAAAAAAAAAAGGAAAAAGCGATTGGGAATCCTGATTATCTCTGACAGGCTAAAAGTCCTTTGACTTTTGACTTTTCCTATTTTGCACCATGTATACAATGTACACATTTTACTTTTGCTTCTGATGACTTATGACTTGAGATGTATCATAATCAAAACAATGATGATGATGATTAATCTTGTACAGCAAGAATCCAAGAATGAACTGGTAGAGAATGGAGAGAAACACAGGATAATAATAATAATCGTTAATAGTACTTTGTGTTTATTTAAATCTCTAATTTTTAGACAATGAGGTGACAAATATGAAGAAAGCGTAAGTGTACATAAGACAAATATGTACACTTTAGCCTTTAGCCTTTAGACTGAGCAGATCATCATGTCATCGTCATGCACGCTTTTACGTGGACACTTTTACGAAAAGATTCTCAAATTTTCAAAATGAGCATGAGAAAATTTCTATTTTGTTTTACATGTACAATGTATTTGCACTGTGCACAAGAAGATTAGGACGAATTAGAAAATATTATGTAGGCAAAACCCAAAATAAAGTCGCTGATAAATTGGAGAATGAAGTAAGAACATGATGATAAAAGTAAATCATTCATCTCCATCTTGTATCTTGTACATAAGTTCAGTGTTTAGTGGAAGTAATCCAAAAATGGAGGTAAAGAGTATCAAACAAAATATCACATGTCTCATGTCCAATGTCCACACATTCATATTCATGTTCATACGCATATTTTTTGTATTCAAATATTATGACTGACACTAATCTAGAATCTAGATCTTGCTTCTTGAATTGAGAAAAGAAGCTTCCGGCCAAATCTTATCCACACATACATAAATACTAAATACATACAGAAACATGTACTTCTTCACTCCTTACTCACCTACAAAGAAAAGAACTGTTTTTTTGTTGTAGTCATAATTACTTTGTACTTATCGTTAGACAAATAGTGCAAATGAATGCAGTTATATTAACAATGTTTTGAATTCAAAAGCAGCAACAGTAGCAGTCAACATTAGTCAGTAGTCGGATGTCTGATGATAATGATTCTGTCAGGTCTATGCGTATTTTGCATATATATGAATCATTTTGAATGTCACCTAATTGTCATATCCTATTGTTTCTCCCATTTATTCTACTCCTTTCCTAATTCCTACACGACTGATTTAATATTTTATACATGACTGTGGAGTATGAAGTATTATTATAGAAAAAGTAGAGTCAGAATGATTTGTTTGTTTTTATGTTGTTATTGTCTTTGCAAATAAAATAATAATTCTCAAATACTCAAATACTTGTTATTATTATTGTCATCTCTACCTTTTCTTCTTAGAGACGGCCATTGTCACTTTCACTGTCATTCATCCAGCCATCCATACTACAATTAATGAGAAAATGAGGTGCCTCACACACTTTTTACTTTTTACACACGCATATAGCAGTCTAGACTCTAGACTCTACATGAAACATTGCAGAATGCAAACAATATCATTTCTCTCTTTCTATCGTAAAGATTTTCCTTTTTCACCATTATACTCAATGCTACAAAATAAAAATAAGAAAAAAAGTAAAGAATTTCACCTACATTATCTACACGCAAACTTGGATATTTGTTATTTGTAATGTGAATTTGCATCAAAAATCCAAAATCCAGTCCAAACACTTAATTAACATTGTTATTATGACTCCTTTTACTAGTACAAATTAGCTGTGAAATTCAATTCTCAAGACATGAAATAAGAAATAAGATGAGAAACAAAAAAAAATAAACAAAAGAGTGGAACTAAAATAATAATCTCCCAGAACTGATGATTGAGTTTTATCATAATAATAATTATTACTGTGTACGGTAAAATTATTATGTACATCGTACATTTGTATTTGCCGTAACCATGTTACTACTGTAGTCACACTAGTGAGTGAGTTCACCTGTAAGAAATTCCAAAAGATCACAGACGTGAAGAAACCAGCCACACATTGTATCAATGTACATTAAGTATTGATAGTGAGAATAATGTAGTGATACACTTAAAGAGAGAGAGAGAGAGAAAAGGTGAAAGAATAATATGGAATATGCGAAGATTTGTGCGTATTATGTCTACTTGAGATTATTTTATAAAATGGTAAATGGCAAATGGTAAATTGTGGCCTACAGATGACTCGAAGAATAATACAGAGACTAGACAAAGTTGTGTGTTTGAAGAGAAGTAACGTCAGAAATCATACCAAAAAAACCACAATGACGAGAGACGAGAACGATAGACAGAGAAAACAAAAAGTAGAACGCACATCATATTCCTTATTCGTTATTCGCTATTCGCATCTCTCACCTACCGTTTCACTTGAATCTACATACGACTCACAATTCACAACACAATCTACGCTCTATAGTGTGTACGAATGGCTATATGTAAGATGTAAGTCATTTTCTGCGTGTTTTATATGAGATCGTTGTTGAGACAAATACACCACTTTTTTCTCTCCATGTTCATAGTTCATACTATCTTATTTACAATGTACAATGTATATGCTACACACTTTTCTTCTTCATCTCATAACTCTCATAATAACCATATTAAATTTCATTGTTATCCTTTGTTTACATTTCTGTATCCATTTGTTTATTTATTATTTACTGCGTGAGTATGTTATGCATTGTGCATGTGTGTGTGAGAGTCCTTAGCCTTTAGACATATTAAAAGTTAAACTCTATCAGAAATTCAGAAACTTGCAATTTCAAAGACAAAAAAAATCCCACTTTGTTTTATTTCAATATTAAAACTCTCTTTATGACCACTGTCACTTTATACTTTGTATTTAATTGTATGTACAATACAATGTTTGTTGTTTGTTTTAGACAAACATAACAGAAAAAAGACAGAGTCTGAGGGTTAAATACACCATTTAAATATTATGATAATTATTTTATTGTAATTTGTACAATTTGCATGAGAGCAAGAAAGAGAGAGAGAGTGAGAATTTTCAAAAGTATTACATTTTTTAAATCTACACTCCACACAAATTAAGAATTAAGTACAAACCGTATTTAATATTTAATAATCTGTGTTGTACCCACACATAAAACAAATATTAAGAAGTATTTTCTTATTGAGTATTATTTGTTTTTTACAACCAAAACTTCATTTAATTGTCATAAAACTTTCTACGAATTATCCATATGAGTTATTAGATATGAGTATGAGTGAGTAAAATGTAAAATGTCATGTCTTCTGTCTTTTGTGTTTTTATGCAATTTTTGCAATTTTATGATGAGTAATGAGCTTTGAATTTTTGAATTGGCTATGTAAATTGTAAATTAGTCAAAAAATATTGAATCAGGGTTTCCCTTTCTCATTCAAATTTTAATGCTTCATTTGACAAGTAATTGAAAGCCTTTTAATTTTTCCGTTTAAACAACTTTGGTGACAACTGACGAGCAAAGAAAAGGTAGTCATAAAAATAAAACTGACACATTTTTTAGTTGACATGTATCTTATTAGCAAGAACATGCACATTGTACATGTATATGCCTCAAACATTTAAAAATAAGCATACTATTTTATAATGCTTTTTTAAAAGATCCTCAATCCTCATTGAAAATTAGCAAATCTTAAATATTTTTTTTGGGCGGAGGCGAAACAAAACTCTTTCAACTTCCGTTTCAATTAACAAGTCATCATTTTTTTCCATCTTCTTCACTAGCTTTTTTTTACCTTTATTGTTTATTGACGGTTTGTTAGTAGGTCAAATACACAATACACACTGTACACAAAATATACTACACAGCATTTACATTTACATGTAATTTTACTCATGATTTTTATTCTATTTGTACCATTTCAAATTCCAACTGCAGATGAAAAATGAAAGAAGAAATAAATAAGAAAACTGTACACACAAAATATCTTGTACAACAAGAACTGAGGGCTGACTGTGTGTACTTTATTCGTCAAGTGTGTTTAGTGTTTATTCATTATTTGTCCGTATTTTATCGCATCCCCATTGTCAATCGTCAATCTACAATTTTTCTCTAATGCTGACTCACTCGTTTGAAAAGTTAAGTTGAGTTAATAATATGGGAGAAGTGCCACAACTCGGAACTTTTCAACACTTCACTCCCCATTAGACACTAACAATAGTCATAATTATCAATAATTATTACTTTGTATACATGTGTCTTTAATATGAGCATTGCATTGTACATTGTACATGAATTTCGCCAAAGTGTATTTGACGTTTGTCGTTTTCCCTTTCCTCCTTTCTTTCTTGGCTTGCACATCGACCAAAAAAAAAACTAAAAGCGACAAGAAGAAGAGCAAATGTCACTGTGTTTTGCATTCAAATTCCGCTAATTACTCTTTACAGCCACGCCATCAAACATACATATTATATACTTACACTTTACACTTAACACTTAACCTAAACTTACTCATGTACTTACTTTCTTACGCTTTACATGATTAGTGATTGTGATTAGACTTTAGACATCACCACTCACCACAGAAGCTCTTTTTTTGTGTGAACTGTATACTTAAATATTTTTATGACCAAGCACCAAGCACTCGTTTCTCTTTTGCATTTTGAGATTTGCATTTTAAGACGTCATTTGTGTGTCTTTTTCCTAAGAACGGAAGTGATAGTGTCAAATTTGGCATTTATGGAATGAAATGTGTGTGTGCAGTGTACACACATAAATTATTGTTTGTTGGATTTGTATGTACACATATTTAGTATATTTAGGACAATGAGAGATGAGAGTAAGACAATGGAGCGTCTACTTTTTACTTATTACTTATTATACTTTGTACTGATAACAGTCCAAGTCCAACAAACTTTTAATTCATTCACATTTCATATTTCATACACCATACAAATCTCAATTCCAAAATGACACATGACGTGTGAGTCAAACGTCAAAAGTCAAGGAAGAAGCACGGAGACACATTGTCTACTATTTTCTACGGAATTTCATGTTGAATGTTGAGTGTGCGGGGGAAATCTATCATGCAGATTATTATTAAGTTGAGATAATGAATAATGGTGAATGGACGAGACGACGACGATGATGATACAAAGATACATGCACAAATACATACTTTTGACTCTGATTAGTCATCAGTAATAGCAACAAGACACAGCGTCATGACACATGGGAAAAGTGTGTGTTGTTTGTTGTGGATCTGTCAAATGCAATTAACCTCCTGACTCGCATTCCATTCAAAAGACTGCAGTCGACGAGACAAATCACAAATCTCTTTGTGTGTCTTGTGTGTACTTAATACTTAATACCATTGAATTTGTGTATGCTCTTTGGATCACGTTTCATTCATAACTTTAATATTTTATTACTGTACAAAAATATACAACAGACAAAACACACGTACGGTTCAGCATTGAACATCATTGTATTTTGTATTTTGAGTACGGTGTACATTATAAGTTATGTGTGATGCACTCATTCACTTTTACATTTTCATTTTCCGCATTCCCATTCATTCAACCTCACATGACATGAGAAAGAAAAAGTTCTGTACTTTTGTTTACCTATTACAAATCACCAATTAAGCACAATATGATGATGAAAATGACAAAAATGTGTACAAAATACAAAATCAAAGTGAAATCACTTTGATATTCTTAGACAAAAAATCCAGAGGAAGAAATGATCTAGTGTCTAGTCAACAATTAAAATGATGATGATATTATGACAAGTCACAATATGAGATCCTTTCAAGTGTTTCTTCCTCTTTCTTTCCATGTTCTATAGTCAAAGAAACTATAGAAGAAGAACAAGAACAAAAACAAAAAGAATACAGTATGAAGTAACACGGCGATAAATAATGAGTGTAAAAATTGTATGAAAAAATCCTTGTATCACCTCTTGCCCTCCCTCACAACTCACAAAAGACAAGTCACAAGACACAAGGCAAAAAGAAAAGGAAAGAAAGGAAATACAAAATACAAATAGGCATTGTAAATAATTCTATGTGTTAACTAATTATAAACAGTTTGTTCTACTCCTTTTTTTCAACACTACAAACTACAACACAACATAAAAAGAAAATGACAGCATCGCGTAAAGCTTTCAGTGTACAGTGTGTATAATAAAATTCTTTTTGTAATCTGTAGTATTTTACCCTCTCCTTTTCCCCTTTTAATGTGCAGGTTTTTTTCCTGTCCACTTGTAGTGTGAAGTAAAAGGTAAGGAGTTAGAAGTACACAAGAGAATTTGGAATTGCATCGCTAATAAAAAAAAATTAAAAAATGAGTGTAATCTGTATTTACTACACGTACAATATATTATAGTAAATATGATATGTATCCAGACTCAAAATTCAAGATTCTAGATTCACGATTCAAGATGAACGGACATAACAGTTTTGTTTTTACTTTTACACTTAATCCTTAATACACTTTTATGATTCTTAATAATGGACAGTTAGAGGACTATGACCAAAAAAAAACTAGAATCTAGAATAGTGTAAAAGTTTACAGATGTACAATGTACAATGCACAGAGTACAGAGTACAGGGTGGAGGGTGTGAAGACATGGAAAAGTTGTGTGGGACTCCGGTTTTTAGTTCTCATTTCTCATATAATTGGTATTCTCATCAGCACATATTACAGACTAAAGAATACAGAAAAAGTACAACATGTTTTCTACTTGTACTTATTTGTTATTTGTATCTGGTGTTATGTTCTATGTATGACAGGGTAATAATATTATGACGATGAAGATGGAAGATGGACGATGATCTATGATTATTATTCAATGAGTTCTTTTTTACTTCTCCAAAGTACATAGTACATACTATACATACTCACATCTGTATTTTTTTGCAAACAGCCTGTCATATAAACCACTTTTGTGTTTTACATTAAATAACTCACGATTTTTTTTTCACCCTCTTTATTACAATCATCATTGCGTTAAATATTAAATTTAAACAAAAAGCAAATAAAACATCCATGATACATGATATATACATGATGATGGAATATTAAATAATTTGTACAAGGCAATATAAAATATAATCCTTAGACAAATTATGAAATTTACAGTTTGTATAAATATTAAAGGATAATTAAATGAACATTAGAGGATGAGTTGGATGAAATACAGATAAAACCGGTAACTGTATTCAGTATTCAGGATTCAGAAGCAGAAATACACGATATATTATAGCATAATAATGACAATAAAGTTTCCAAGGAGCTATTTAATAGTTGTGAAATGTGAGCTCAGGCTACAATTATAAATTATAAAATAAAGAATTATTACTCTGTTTCCACGTTCAAAGTTAAAAGTTCCATCCTAAGTTCAGGGGCTCTTTTAAAGATTATTCTCTATTCTTTCTATTCTTTAATGATTTACAATTTACAACATTCCAGATTCCAGGGAATGAGAAAAGTAAACAATAGTAAAAAAAAAGTAAGGAAATCCAGTCCTACTTTTGTAAATGGGTGACATAACGTTCTCCGTCTCTATTTTCTTTTCAAGTTTCACGTGAAACATGTACATTATACATTATACATGTGTGTGTATAAAGTATAAAGTGACTAAAAGTACCGACGATCTAATTCCCACCATTACCCATTATCCAATATCAAGTATCAAGTACACTCTGTCAGATTTTATCATTATCCTGTTTGAGCGTGTTTGAATTGTGATTTGTGCTTTGACATAACTATTATGAATGTCAATTTGATCATGTTCACGCGAGGAAGGATTACAAATGTGTAATATAATTATTCTTGTCCTGTGACTGTAGTATTTACACTTAATACCTTATTTAATTATTTTTATCCATCTAAAAAAAAGTAGAATGTGTACAAGTAATTTGTACAACTTCCGACTTTTCTTTCTCCCATATAACATATAGTTCGTCATTCATCATCAGTAATGAAATGCACTTGAATTCAAATGAATAGGATATTCGGTATTTGGTATTAGGTATTTGATGGATGAATTGAGAATTGAGAGGAACAACTTGTTCTTGTTGATTTAATGAAACGTGTTAAATGGGAGATAAAATTCCTTCCCAGAAGTTTCCTCACAGCAAATGTAAGTATTATACAGAGGAAAGGACTCTCGATGCTGGACTGGAATATTATCAACATTCAATACTCAATACATAATATAATACAAGACTACAGGCGGAATTTGACATTTTGCATCCATTGAAAATTGATACATTTTATGCCTCACCTCTCATGTCTCTCCACAGTCGAGGAGGCAAAGTGATCCATTACAACTCTGATTGACTGAGCAGTGAGCAATGAGCAATGACTAGTGAGCAGAATGGAACAACTGTGTAATATGTAATATGTAATGGATAATGGATACTGGGTAGGCGATAGAGGATAGGTGATAGATAATCCATAGGAATGAAGATTGATATAGAAAATCTCCTCGTCAAAAAATCCATCATCCATCACATCCATACTTGATCGTTGATACTCCTTCATTGAACATTGAACATAATATGTATACGCGTACATTGTAATTCCTACATGTTTTGTTTTTTGTTTTTTGGCAGACAGTATAGATTTGAGATTTAAGACACCAAGAATCCCCACTGCTGATATTACCAGTGTATTACACAGTGTACAGTGTATAGTGGTGTGAGGATAATATCTTGTTAATGCAAATGCTGTAGGGTTACTGCTGGCTGTATTATATATTATATGTATCCATGTAGTTTTGTAGTTACTAGTTGTTGGCTGGTTGATGGTTGAAAAAAAAGGAGAGCGGGCGAACGACTCTCGGCAACTTAATCACATATTAAAAGTAGGAACAGCTGAAACCGGTCTTTTTTCGCAGAGAGACAGAGAGTAAAATAACAGAACAGACGCACAATCTCTGTTTCTTTCAGTTATTTGCCCACATCTTATCTTTTAAATTTCCCATAGATTTTGGATTTTGAATTTGCCATTCTCATCCTCTACATCTTGTATCTTTTATGCTCTATGTACTAAACAGTACACAGGGGTGGATGTATGGAAGTCGCCTACTCCTTCATTTTTCATCATATTTTGTTATAAAACAAGTCTTTGGACGTTATACGAAATTTGAGTTACGACTAAAACATGAACATTGAACATGCAAAACGCTCAAATATTTTATACAAGGAATCAACATTCAGGTTTCATATACAACACATAAAACATGCAATGTAAAATGTACAAAGTATAAAGGACGAATTTTTCTTATTTTTCAACTCTTCGTTGAGAGTTGAGGAATTAAGAAAACCCTCATGTAAACAAAAATCAACAACTCTGAAATGAATCCCCGTCATTGTTATTGTCATTGTCATTGTCGCTTACTCTTTTCCCAGAACAGGCAAAAAAGGGACTTTTCCTAAACTTTAGGACCATAATTGAAAAACTATGAGAATGAACATGAAAAAAGTCAAAATACAGAATTTTGAAACAGGTGTATTTTGTATGGAAAATCTTTCCTTTTCCTGCTCTTTTTCTTCCTTTTGTACAAATCAAGCAAACTTGTATGCTGTATGCAAGACAGATTCAAGACTCAAGTGTTTGAAGTTTCAAGGTATTACAACTTACAATATATTGTAGGCAACTAGTATTATGTATTATGTATGATTCCTTATTATTCTACCGATTCTGCATGTTTTTTTTATATTCCTTTTCTTTTTTCATACGACCGGACATTGTCCCTCTCTCCAACTTGCTCCCATCTCCCATCAGATTCATTAATAATAATGGCTTTTCTCCTACTATACATGTATTAAATTTTACATACTATGTACCAGCAACTTGTAGTTGGATTTGAATTTGCAAGTCCGACTTCAGACTTGAATTTTGAGTTTTGAGTTTGTCTACGGCTACTAGCTACTAGTGTAGAAAACTTATTATGCACATGTGTGTGCTCCCTGTATCAGTAATTCAGTACCTATATCATTTTCCATTCTCATCCTCATTCCTCATGCACCTTACATATAAAAGTATACCTTATAAGCACATTCCATTGTGACTAATCATAGCTAAAGTTTTGTTAAATTATTTATAAGGTCGTCTCATTTGCATCTTCATATTTCACAACTCCTCCTCATCCTTCATCTCAGCTTCTTAACCTCTCATCATCATCACTATTATTACTATTATTAGTGGATGCAAAGTTAAATAACTAAACGTTTCACTCTTCTCTATCTCCATTTCCATTTCCATATAACTGTTGTTTTTTTTTGTTTTGTAGAACGTAAAACGTAAACCTCCTAATTTTGACGTATGACGCATTTATTAGTGTATATTATGTATATCATTAAATACTGAATAAGTAAATACGTTTGGAAAATTAAAAATTATATTATTCCAGAATACAGTATAAAGTGTAATGTAAAAAACTTTGCATTCAAAAATAAGACTCCATTTCTAAAAAAACATTGCAGGAAAGTAAAACTTTTACTATTTTACGATTTAAAATACAACGCTCAAATCTTACATAATAAAAGTAGTATTATCATTATCATTAACGTCTAGTAGAAACTGCACAAAATTACAACATTTACCTCCAAATTTAAGGGAAATGAGATAAAATGAGTAGGCACTAGACACTAGACACACATAAACTGTATTACGTATCTCCTTTTCTATTCTTGTTTTGTGAATTATATAATAAAAAATATAATGGGTCTCTTTCAATTTCATCTCCTTTTAAAAACTTCCGTGAGCATTCAGTAACTTGAATCAAAAAGTCAAAGGACAAAGTAAGAGCTTTGAAAAAGGACATTTTAGTCTCAACACTCAACATTGTTTTTTTTTTGCTTTTTGTTTATTTTGCTTTTACACAATTCAATGCATCGGAAAGTGCAGCAAATCTCAAGAATCTTTACATTTTACACATGTTTGCATAATATACATCATACATGAATACGGTACGGTGTACGGTACATATAACATAGTGTACACTGTACATAATGCAAAAGGAGAAGACACAAAAAAATGTTCACCCGTGTTGCGGTTGATCTTTTGATTTGACTTTTTGCCCATGATGTACAATTTACAGTGCACATTGTACATTGTACAGCACTTTTGAACTCAACTTGATGAATTAAATTAAATTAAAGTAAATTGAATGATGTAAGTTGTGCACTCCATCACGCAACATTTCTCCTTTGTCTGTATTCTGTATTCAGTATTGAGATAAAAGATGTAGAAGAAGTAAAAGAACACACATGATCTGATAGCTAATGGAACTTTATGCGATATCATGTTTTTGTCACACGAACTATGTACACTGTACAGTGTACAGTGCAAACTCTAAGAAATGTTTCTTAATTCTTCATTCTTCCCATTTATGTTTTATATTGCACGTTTTATATGTAATCACACGTGAATCTTCAATCTTCTTCATTTAACTGCGCACACAGACACACACATTTGTAAGAAATAAAACATCTGTGTAGGTAAATACCAAATACTAAATACACATGTAGGTGCACTTGCCAGTGTGAAAAAAAAACTTCCTCTGTTTGTACTGTATACTTTGTACGTAAATAGTAAATAGTACGTAGAGTAAACAAGGAGAAACGTGAAAATCCCAAGATGGAAATAATAGAGCAATGACAATTCTTTTAATTGAAGACGGAAGCTGGATCAACATAATATCAATTTTTTTTTATTTTTCAGACACTTGAACAGTGCATATTTATTTATCTGTCGAGGAAATGGGCTAATTTCATTCAAAATTCAAAAATTATGCAATATTGAAGATTCAAGATGTAAGAGTTGATCGTTGGATAATCCCACACAGAACAAAAAATATAGTACAACTCTCTACAGTACATAATAAATAGAGAATAGAGAGAGTTGAAAATTCGTGTATTTGCACAGCCATCTTTATACTTTATAATATTTGAGATTACAAATATTATCTAAAATTGTCTACACAATGCAAGTTTCATGTTGACATTGTTGTGCTCTACTAATACTACGCCTCACTCATTCAGTCAATAAAATGAACAAATAAAAATATCAACGAATGCATCTTATTTTAGAAATAATAAAAAGTAGGGCATAAATTATGAATTCTGAGACACACGATATTATCACATTCTTATTTCTATTTCCTTTGTACTTTAAATTGAACAGAACGAAATTTGAAGAAGACGAAGAAAAATAAATGGTTTTCAGCTAGAATTCTGAATTTTGAATGGAGTTTTGAGTATACTTTGGCTTTCTTTGTAGATTCTATAAAGCTGAAAATGCACTTTAAACTTTAAAGTAAAAACCGCAAAATCTCAGCAGACAAAAGAAAAAAGATGATTCTAGCAAAAATAAACTAGAACTAGATCAGTTGGCTAAAGTAAATGCATTGAATTGTCCACTATATATTGTGTATTATGGAAACTGTTCTAGTGTGCTTTTGACTCTAAATTCTCACAGCTAAATCTGCGAGTTACGGATGTGCAGGTTCATTTCCTTTCCCTTGCGTTTTATCATTCATTACATCACAATTAATAATTACTTCTTCCGTGACATATACAATGTACACTGTAAACTGTACATGCAAGTACAAAGTATTATGAGTAATTCATATTAAAAAATTATGTAATGAAGAAAATACATAATATATCTCAAGGACTAGAAATCCAAGAGCTAGCTGCTGGTTTGGTTTGGTTTCATACTTGTTCTTGGAGTAAATATTCGTATTATCAAGAAAGGTGGTTGATAATGACCATTAAACATTAAAAGGTAAAGGTATTGGAAATTAAAACCTTCATTTCGATTTGGTTGTGGATTGTGTATGGTGGATGGACATTGGAATTTTTTGACAGAGATGAATATTAAAAAAAATATAAACAGCAGGAGAATCATCAACAACAAGTATTTATCATCATTCTTTTTCTTTTGGCTTGACCATAGATTTTCATAACGGGTTTTTTTGATATTAATATTTTATATTATAAATTTTGTACACGGTTTAAGATGAAAATGAATATTTAAGATTTAAGACCACAACTATTCACTCTATTCAGTATGCAGTAAGATATAAGTAATAGATAAGAGAATGCCGGTGATGAGAGTTTTAAACTTATATAAACTTGGAGTTAAGAGTTCCAAGGAGAAAATTAATTCGGGTAATTAAATACTAAACATATGTGCGTGTACAGTGTACACTGTACATTGTACATGCATCTTCATCGGTCATTGTAATTGTAATATTACCCAGCATACAATAATGTTTTGATTAGGTGGTGCGGTGCTGTGTCTTGTGTTATGTGATGATACACACTAACAATATGTACATGTAACATGTAATAATGCTCATTATTGAGACTCCTAAGGCATTACATCATCGTCATTATATTTTATATTGTATTGTACTGTATTGAAAAAATAAAAGGGCTTTATTCCCTTCATATTGGACTAGGATCTAGGATCTGGGATTTGCAAATTTGCATGAGAAATGAGAAAAGAAGGAGGAAGGAGTCAAAGTGGATGAAGATGGCAACAGCAACGGCGACGAGAACATTAAAATTAATACGAGGAGGATATCTCACGAAAAACAGTCAGACTTTTCATTAAAAATAATATATTGCGTATACAGATAGATATTTTTATTAGAATATGCTATAATAATAATAATAATGATGGCAGAGTAGAGTTTTGAGATATTCAAATTCAGTATCCGTAATTTAATGGTGTAGTGTCTGTAGACTTTAGTGTGTACAGTGTACAGTAGGAACCGATCACGTATGGATGGATTTTTGTACAATTTTGGCATTTATTTTCATCCTACTCACGATTCGTATTCATATTCATATTCCTACTCACTAGTCACAACAACATTGGTCCGCCTTTTCATTTCGTCATACAAAATACAAAACACATAGATATGTATATTGTATATTGTATGGTGATTAAATAGTGAAGAGTCATAAACTGGACACTTTTTTTTCAAACTTCCTGACTCCTGACCTGACAATTTTGATTTAAAGACGTTATCATCATCCGCTGCCTGTCTGCCTGCTGCCAAATGAGTGGCGAGAATCATAAGATGTAAGAGTATGAAATTTCTGTGTGGTTTAGAGTTTTGAGTTTTGACTTTTATGTTTTATTACTCGTCAACGATTCTAAATTCTAAAGGGTTTTCTTGTGTAAAATCCAAATTCTCCTGTCCAATACATGTACATTACACATTATACAATCAAAACAGGAACTTCTTTGAAATATTTTCACAGATCCACTCAAAAGCATTCAAAGACGTTGGATGTGAGAATCATAGGTACAACAGGAATACAGGAATTTCTTTGTGCAGGAGTCTAGGAAAAGAGTCATATGTCATGTCATAATATATTATGCGCACAGTGTACAAATGTGACTATTGACTAAAGGATAGGATGAGGATGAAGATGATGGTGATGAGAAAAGAGAGAGAAGAGAAACAACAGTGAGCTTTTGAATCATTTACTTTGCACACTGGAAACTCTGTCAGGATTCAGGATTCAGAACTCAGGACCAGTCCACAGACAGACTACAGATTACACGTCCTGCAAACTTTACGATGCAGGACAACTCTCTCTCTCTCTCTTTGAATTTTCAATATGAATAATGAAAATGTACAGCTTTTACTTTAGGTCGGGTTCGGGTGTTGGTTGCTTTTGCTTGTATAGAGAATTTTGTGTTGGTGAGTACAATGAACGGATTGACCAGAGTTGAACAACAGAATACGAATATGAATACGAGTACTTGTACGTTGTACATGACAAAGAGTTAACATCAATTAGGAACGAGTTTCAATCTATACATGTGCAAAAATCCCTCCCTTTCAGAATCTACTACTTCTACAACTACTACTACTACCACTACTGTTGTTTCTTCTTCTTCTTATCATCATGCTAATAAATTTTTTTAACCCTCTCTCTTTCATTCTTCTGCTGGTCTGTTCTCCGTACATCGTACATTGTCCATTCGACTACATGCATAATTCCGCATGATTTTAACTATTAAATGTATTAGTCAACTAACTTGAACTTTCTCATTATCCCTCATTCTCATCCTCATCTTGGAATTCGTATTCATATTCATATTCACATGATTCGTCTTCTTGTTTTCCTTTTCACACAAACCACAATCACTTTTACATCTCAAATTCTCTCCTCATCATCCTCGTTCCTCGTCCTCGTCTAGTTCCATTATCTATTTCATATTATTACGTCTATATATTAAAAACTATTATAAATTCAGGATAGAACTTCTTTCTTCTATACTTCTTGTACTTCTTTTCCTATTTCCCCATTCTCACTGTTTTTTTTATCCTTTAAAATTTATTCCATTCTCCACACAGGTCAAGTCTTGGGTCTAGACTTTAGATTCTATACATTTTACATATTACACATTACACATTAGACCAATTTAAATGTACATAATATACTATATACGATAAAGAAAATAATTTGTAAGACATCAACCAACCAACCAGCATCAGTAATGATAATTAATAATGTTATTACTCTATAAAAAAATAATACTGGTAGTAAGTACAGTGAGTACTTGGTACTGACACTGACTCTGACACGGACACCGGTCTTTTGGTCGTACAGCATATCAAAGATTGTAATAGATCAATAAAGTGTAATAAATTCCAATTACATCATGAAAATGAAAAGTCTTGGTTTATTATCAATTTTCCATACACATCATTATCTGCATGACAATTCCCTTCTCCACTTCATCTTCCATCTTCTATCTTCTATCAAATTATGTAATCGACTTTATAACAACTTGTGGATTTTTAATGGAAAATTCAAGAGAGGAAAAAATTATACATGGTATTTTATATCATGTACAGACTTTAGACTACAGACTTCCAACTCCTAACAGTCCATTAAATATGAACCATTACGAGTTCAGTTCAGAGCAGAGTGCGTGCCTTATTACTTATTACATATTATTTTGAATGTTGAATGTGTCCAACGTCCGAGTATTAAATAATGAAAGATTTAGATAATATAATATATTTTATGTACAAGATTTTTTTTAAAAGCTAGGAAATTATTACAACAGCAATACACAGTATGTACAGCATACGGCGTCAACCTTTAAAATTACTCACTGTTTTTCCTGTAAATGATTGTGAATTGTGAGTGTGTATAATATAATATGAAGAAACCTGTCAGTTCCTTTTTTCCCTTCTACTCATGCTCATAAATACTAAACACCAAAGACCAAACATCAAAGATCTTCCAATATCAATACAAAATCCAACACAGTACAGTACAGTACAACACTCATGCCAATAATAAATAATCATGTAATAAAATATAACAAGAAACACATTCTGCAGAGATACTTCTGTTGAGCGTAATACATTTAATACATAATATTTAATATATTATACAGAATACAGACAGACAGTACAGTAGACGGATGAGGGAGAAGCATGGAGAAACATTGCATGATGATAATGCTAATGTTGGGTGTTTGATGTTTGATGGCTAACAGTAAACGAAATGAAGTGAAGAGCCAGCAGAATTACCTACAACTACAACTACCACTACAACCTATAACGTTTAACTTTTAACGTACAACGGAGGATGAGAATTGGCATTGGCTTTTGCATTTGCATGCATAAAAAGTGAACCTTTTGCGTCCGTCATAAATGCATAATATAAATATACGTAAGATGATTCAAGATCCAAAATCCAGGTTTACGTACATATTCATTATTACACATTCACATTAGACATGATCATAATACGAATATTATATATATTACATATTATTTTCATGTATACTTACATTTATTTGTATTACCTAGAAAATCCCAGCTCGAAAGAGTGCCAATATAAAATGCATAATAATGGGAAGATCACTGAGGCACAGTTATAATTTATTTGGGTGCATTTACTCTTTGCTCTTTACTATGTATATAGTTATACATAAACATATTATGTATATCAGTAGAGAGAAAACAGAGAAATTTACACATAACACAAGTGTAAAGTGTGTAAAAAGAGGAAATTTGCCATGAAATAAAAAAAATCAAATTCAACAGCTCTCATATCCAAAAAATCCAAATTCAGTCCGTAATCCGTAAAATAAATAAATACAAATTTTTTATTTCGTTTTTATACAGTACACAGATTTTGGATTTTGGAATAAAATGAAATTAAAGGAAACTGATGTGTATCGCCAATCGGCGATAATTATAATTTCTGAAAAATAATTTGGACAGTTTCACATCCAACATCCAAGATCCAACCTGAATCTACTTCCTTTCCTAATTCCTTCAAGCTATGACTAACGAACATTGATACATTTGCTTAGGTATGTAAATCATAAAACATACCTATACAAAAGAAAACGGAAAACTACAGGAGAAATATGTAATCATGATTCACTGATGATGATCATACTCTAGTCTCTAGGAAAGGCAATAACAAATAACAAGAAAAAACTATACAGATTTGAGATTTGTAATGATGATTAGAGAATCAGTCAGTCAATTAGATATTTGATTCGGATTTGGATTTGGATTTGAATCTGGTTTCAGAATGTACACAGTTTTTATGTGTATTATTCTCCATTCTCCATCTATAATATGTACAATCAAAGCGTAAATCCGCGTATTGATACCGTAAGAAGATGGAGAAGAAAGTTCAAAAAAAAATTGAATAAAACAATCAGCAATAGGGGAAAATAAATACGAATCAATTTCATGGGTAGTGTGTACCGCATGTTACAAATTGCAGACATGGATAACGCATAATTTATAATATCTATACGCATAATAATTACACTATATTATTATTATTTTTGTTCGTATTCTTTTTTATTCTGTTTAGTTTTGTGTTCAATCTTGAATCTTGAAACTTGATACTGAAATGTCATTACATTTGCATATTTCTCGGTTAATGACGTACAGTGCCAAAAACCGCTGTTTTGACATGACATAATTTGACACGCCGTACATTGTACGCTGTTCAGATTTCAGATATGTAAATAAATTAGACAGAAAATACAAAATACACGCTATAGTACATGTAATATGACGTTGACCACTCCCTGTCAAATCAATAGCAAATTTTCTTTATGCATAATGAATAATGAATATGTCCAGGGATTCATGATTCATGTATCCGGTCTTTGTATCACTCTCACACTTTTCTTCTTCTTCCTTCTCATTTACTTTACTTGTTCATATTGATGATAAGGTGTAAATTGAAAAGACGAAGGAATATTCATTATTCATTATTCATCAGCCATCTACAGAAGGGAAATTTAAAGGTCCGAGGTGAAAGAGTTTGACTTTTATAAACAATAGACAAACAAAAAACTTGTTCATCAGACTTAATTTTGTATAGAGTAGACTGTATTCTGTGTCTAGTAATACTGGTTTTATGTATCATATTGTGCATTTCATACTTTATATTTTATACTATACTGTTGGGGTAAAATGTAAAATGAAACAAAAAAAAGAGTTTTTTTTGTGTGGTTTAAAGGTGAAGGTTTTTCATATAAACAGTTTCTATTAGTTTTGAGAGGAATTAGAGCAGTAAGATGATGTTGTTGATGATTATGATGATGCTCCCTCTTCTTAGGTCTTTTCATAATTTTTCCCTTGAAAATCTCTTATGTAGGTACATTGTACCATACAGCCATTTAATTTCTTTATATTAATGTTACACGTCATGTGCATTGTACATCTGTAATCTGTACTATAGTGACTTGTGCCTAGTGTCTAGTGCCTAGTGCTTACTGTGCTTCAACTTAAACCACACAAGCAAGAGATTAGTGTCTGATTCGTCGAGTTGAATCACATTATTTCGCATTTACTAAAGAGCTAACACTAAAGCTCAAACTAAAGCTAAAGCTCCTCAATGTAATTTATATAGTGCAGTTTTATGCTTCATGTCTTCAGACTTGAGACTATAGAGACTACCTGCGTTAAATGATTTAATATGAATTTAGTTTAGTTACCTACTGTAATTTTTATATAAAGTAGACACACACATGTCTTATATATTTAATTTACATTTTACACACATGTGTAATGTGTAGAATACAGTTTCACAGTATACAGTATACCACACGTAGATAGTAGATAGCCGTACCACGACGAACAAGAAGAAGACGTAAATCCAATATATTTAACCAACCTGAAGGTGGAATAAAAAAAAGAAGGAGGAATGTGCATGAACTATGTACAATGTACACTGTGCATCGTACATGTTGCATAGATGGATGACCATGTGGTTTGGCTATTTAACTATTTAACAATGAAACATTGAAGCATCCCACATTTCAGTTTTCTCTCCGTCGCTTCACTTATTTTATGGAGAAACGCCAGAACTCTACGTCATTATTTCACATTATTAGCACATCATATTCACTCCAAACTACAAACTCTGTACTCTGTACTCTTTACATTAAATTCTAAATTCTGATTTCTGATCTTCTGCATTTTGTATTTTGTATCGTGATAATTTAATTTTAATTTTAAATCTCACAAAGGAGAAAGAAGCTACTGCACTCAAACCTCAAAAACTCAACACTCAATAAAAACTACTGTATCGTAAATCGTAAATCTTCCATAAATCTTACTTTTAAATGAATATTAATAAAATGCTTTTCCGTCCATCTGTCTACTATCTACTGTCTACTGCCTACTGTCTGCTTCTACATTTACTCAGGTTTGTGGATTCTTTTGACGTTTTACGAGAAAATAGGTAAAAAGAAGTAGCAGATGCAGAAGCAAGACCAAGAGTAATAAAAATAAAAACACAAATAATGAGAGACAAAATAAAAGATAAAAAAAACAAAAAACTTCACTCCAGCAGAGTTTCCACAAATTTAGTAGTAGATCTCCATTCTGCATCCATTAACTTTATTGTTATGCCTGTTTTTTTTATTAGTGACAGGTACTATCATTAATAATTATTATTATTGCAATTTAGAATAAAGTATGGAGTGAGGACACATTTTGAAATTTTAAAAGACACATGCACATGCTCATGCATAATGTGATGCATCTTTTGCTTTTTTCTTCGGTATTCATTCTTCATATGCTATCAACTACAATCTCTACTATGAAGAGAATGAGAAATGATAGATAATAAAAGACAAAAGAATTACATATGTGGAGAGAAAAGAGGAGGATTGAGGCCCCAAATGACGATGAGCCTGATACTGATGATGATGATGAGGATCGTCGTGTGCCCCATGTCTTACCATAATTTCATTGTGAAAACATAAATTCATCATTTAAAACACTTGTAGTTTTATGATTATTTGTGTAATTTGCAATTTGCTGCTCTATCGCTTTCCCCTCCTTTGCCTCTCTCCTCTCTCTTTCGCTCTCTGCTCATCTGTTGGTACTTTATACTTTTGTACATGTACCTTTAATAAAAGTCGAAAATAAAACTGAAGAGAGAATAGCAGGTTGTAAATACGTACTTAAGACGGGCTAAAGAACGCCTCATGACTCATGTTAAAGAGTAAAAATAAGTAATTTATTTAATACTCTCCGATCAAGTGCTTTTTAACCTTTTCCTTTCCTTTTGTGTTTTGTAGTGTAAAAAAAAAAAGAAGTGTACAGCACAATAAACTGGCAGTGGAGACTGAAAATTGTGGGGATAACAACAATCAACGCGGTTATCTTATAGCACAATAGAAGACATAAGATGGGCAATGGAAGTTGCCAAAAGTCAAAAGCTAAAAAAGCTACTGCTCAGTGAATTCCTGATGAGCAAAGTGTGCAAGATTGTATGATATAAATTACATGGACAGTATACAGTATACATATACCGTTCTCTATTCTTTATATCAAAATATTATGAATTATGATACTTTACACATTATTTGACGTTTGCCAAAGCTAAATATTTTGTTACACTTCGGAACCTTTCCCTTTGTATAAAAAAAATCAAAAGCATAATTTTCCATCATCATCATCATCATCATGAAAATTGTAATTGTGTATCCAACAACAATAGAAAAAGACCGAGAGTCCAAATCAATAAAACAAGAGTTTTTATTTTACATCTATGATTTGAGATTTGAGATTCGTAAAACTTGACAATAATTGACAAGATTTTTGTCACATAATATTATTATATTACATGAAATTACTTTTTCATTTTTCAGGTAAGCAAAATCTCAAAAAATTGGGTACTTTTGTTATCACTATCACACTTTGAACTCCAAAGGAGCAAAGTTTCACAAGGTATGGATTATGGATAAAGAAAATGGAGAAACTGACTCTTTTTATCCATCTGTTTCCTGTTCCTTTGCTACCTCAAGGCTCAATACAAAAATTCGCTTTATGATTATATTGTCATTATTATTATCACTGTAATGTTGTTGGTTTACACTCTACAAAATTTAGAGAAAAGGATGATAAAAAAAATAATGGAGCTATTTCTTTTTATAAATCTTCCATCCTTCATGATACTGATACTGATGTTTTAGTTTTAGGTCTTAGAACTGATTTTTAATTTTATCTTTTACTAACTACTTTTTTCCTAAAGCAATAATAATAGTAATAATTATCTAATCAGACTGTAGACTGTATTTTGTTGTGTACATTGTACATTCTATTTTACTTTACTCTAGTAAAATGGAGCAAAGTTAGTCACTCTAAGGGAAAAGGTATGTGATATCTGTACTTTTAAAAAGTACTTATGTATATCATAATCATAAAAGTGATGGATTTCACATTTTTTCTATTGAGCATTGAGCACCCAGGAAGTCTTGAAAAAAGTCAAAAGAAAAAGAAAACAGACAACACAGAAGATGTGGAATGTAGAGTGTAGAAAGGAAGCGGAGGAAGAGAGAAGTTGAGGATTTTAAGTTGTAAGATCATATTTAAGTATTTAGCATTATCTTAGTGGACTGATCTCACTCATTCACTCAACATCTTCGTCGTCATCATCACCATCGCCATCGCCAACGTTCGTTGTTATCAACATATTATACTTACACACTTTTATGCCCAACATTACTGACGTTGAACGTTGATGCTATTAACTTTACTCTTCATCCTTTTTGTACTTTGTAGGTACTAGATACATTTGACTTTTTTCTTCTTAATGAGAGAAGCTCAGAGATGCTAGATGAGCCGAGAGGACACAAAATACAAAATACATAGACTGAGCAAAAAGTAAGTGAGACTGTGGACTGTTGATTAGTAAATAGAATGAAGACAAGGAGACAAAATTGCGGAAAACGACGCCAGGGAGGAAAAGATTAGATAGATGGAAGAAAAGTATCAAAGTATCACATGAAAAATACTACTAACTGTTGGATTTGGATTTGTTGAATAGCGTTATATGTTATATACGGAATAAGAATGCACTGACAAAATGCAACAAAAGCAATAATAATAATAATAATAATAATAGTAATAGCGAAATGCAGGTAAACAGCTCACATACAAATGAATGATTATCTGTATTTAGTGAGAGGGATGTGACTGCAACTCAGATAGTTTTCTCTGCTCATGGCGAACCATAAAATGAAATGAAAGATAAAAAGATGAGAAAGTATACGTGTTTTGGATACCTATTACATATATATATATACATACAACATCTTGTATCTTGTAATATAAATGCTCCTGCACACAGTACACAAATATTACATGCCAAGAAAAGGAATCTACAAAGTAAAATACCATAATAAGTCTGAATATGTAATATTTGTAACACACTCAAGACTCAAGTTGACATTTTGTATTTTACACGAGTAGAGTAGAGTATTAGGAAAGAAAGATGAAAAAAGAAAAAAAAGTCAACCGAAAGTTTTATTTATTTATTTACTTCGTCTCACTTTCCTTTATTACTTGTATTTTTTTGTGCTCTCAATGCAATTTGCGATTTGGGATTTTTTGATGTGCTGGTCATACCATAGACAACAAGAAAATGGTTTATTCATTTTTCATATCCGCTCTGCTCTGCTCTCATATCTCTACAATTCAACATTTGTAGATATTTTGTATGATTTATATCATACGAATTTTTATCGCTACACTTTTATTCAAGAAGCAACACGTACAATAATTTCAAATTCCAAATGGATTTGAAAAAGAAGAAGATGAAGAAGAAACGCATTTCAATTTACAATTAGTCACAAATAAATTGTCCACTATATAAAATGTAAATTGAATAATAAATTGTCACAAAAGAAAAATTGGCAAGGAATAAATGAATGAACGAATCCCAAATACCAAATTCCTAATATTTTGTGCCTAATTTCCCTTTCATTTCCTCTTGGTTCTTGGTATTTCACCGATGTCTTTTTACTTTTCCCTTACAATACTGCCCTGTAGAATTCGGCACGAAAAAATTCCCCTGTCACGCATGCCGAAAGACTTCACCATAAACTCGACAGACAAAACACTTCAGAAAAAAATCGACAATGTGACGAAAAATTTCTGCAGAATTTGCTATGTCGAATACTGGAGAAACCTCTATTTAGTGTTTCACATGGTTACAGTTTTTGTATTGTTGACATTTGTCCTTGTCTCGCTTATGCTTTTTGTGTCTTTTGGTCAAAGGCGGGTTTTATATTGAATCGGA
>JABASP010000432.1:0-53860 GCA_019776565.1 Sminthurinus signatus
CTTTTTTATGTATTACTATAACCAAAGTAGAGGAAAATAAAAAACGGAAGAAAAATGTAAATAATCTTTTGTACATATACATAATGCTAAATACTTTTGATAATTTTATCAGGTGTGGCCTTCCACTTTGCTCCAAAAATTGTGAATATGTTGGTCCTCATCAAATCGGTGAATGTAATGCAATTCAACGAAGTCAGGTAGGCAATGTGTTCAAAAATGGTTTATTTGATTACTATAATTTTTTTATTGCTAAACTATAGTGTTTTAAATGTCATTGTTTTTTTAAATTTTTTTTTATAGTGTCAAGATGGGATCCAAGTAAAATGTTTTCATAGGCTTTATTTAGATATAGAAATTCTTCGTGCTCTTGAACTTAAAAATTCTTACCAAACAAGTACTTACCAAAAACTACTGGAATTAAGGTAACAAGATTTTCTTAAATCTTACATTAAGTCTACATCATTACATCATTACATGAATGTATGTATAATATATGATTAAATTAATCAAGTAAAGTTGAAATTTTTGTGTGTAGAAACCATGTTCGAGTTGAAAATTACAAGAAATCTGATCGTTTCGCTAAATTTGTAAGTATTATGTTTAAAAACCAAGTTTGAAGGGTTTATGTTTTACATTCTTGATTATTTATGTAATAAGAAAATAAATAATATAATATTGTATACTATGTTATATGTAATGCGTATATTAAAGGGTAAATTTTTAAATTAATTAATAGGTGCGAAAAATAAAGATTCTAGTACCTATGAGTGTCAAAGCTTCGGGCTACAAATACGAACTCATCAAAGATATACATGCAATCATTACTGCCTTGTCTTTTAAACCATCGCTCAAATCTCCGTAAGTTTATCATTATTGTTTTATTATGTTTTTGATTGAAGTGTAAATATATCAAGATAATCTATATAATGGAGTAGTATTTAATAGTGTATTTAATTTAATTTCTTCTTTTTTTTAGTTATAAAATGCTGATAGCAACTCAATTACATTTCGCTCATGGTAAGACAAATCATAGAAAGATATTATTTAGATTTTAGATTAACCAAAATTACCATTCTACTTTCTCTGAAATTGTTGAGTTGTTAAAAGTTTTGTTTTTTTGTTTTGTTCTACTCTTTTTATTTATTAGACTGCTTACCAAATGCTCTACAATATATTGAGGAACAAGTGAGTGGTGATGTTTATAAAATGAAATGTGTTGTCAAAAGTTCCTCTACAATTTTTAAAGGACAACCCATATCTTTGGATTTCTTGCCCACACCTTACTTAAGTTATCCATTAAGGAGAAAAGCTTTGGAAAATTTATATTTAAATTGTGAGTGTAACCGTTGTCAAAGACCAGGTAAATTAGAAGACCATTCTAGTGATATAGTGTGCTTCATATGTAAAAGAGGATCCGTTTTTCCTGAAACTCCAGAACAATGGAGTGACTCTGTATGGAGTTGTACGGCTTGCCAAGAAGAAATTCCTTATTGTCAAGTCAAAGAGGTAAAATTTATTTTTAATAATATTTACTTTAATTATTATTATTTAAAAATGATGATAATGTTTAAACTGCAATCAAATGTAATTATTGTGTTGTATAAGTAGTTCATAATATTGATCCACGCACATGTATGTACGTATTGCTCAATTATTTCAATGGTTTGTACTTAGGTGACGGAAAAATGGAAAGAAAGATTAATCCGAATACCCAAAGTAGCTCAAACAAGTAAAGGTCAACTTCATCATTTCCTTGATCAGTCACGTAAGGAACTCCATCCACATCACGAGCTAAGAATTATGGCCTTTTGTTTCTTGGAACAATTAATTAGACCAACTGTAGAAAACAATCAAGTTTGTTTTGATGCCACACGTGAGATAGAAATAATTTTATTGAATACTCAATTTACATATTATTATTTGAAATGATGTAGTTTCATAAAAATTCAAATAATGTGTATTAATCTTTGTTTTTAAACAAATCATTGTTTATTGTTGTTGTAGGTGTTTTAACTATGGAAGACATTCATGATTTTGAAATGCTAAACGATTACTGTGACGTAGTTTTAGAACATATCAATTCCATTAGACCAGGCATCTGGCTAGATAAAGGTATAAAATACTAAATGATTGAAATAAGTATTGTGAAATCGTAACGGATTTCAATTTATATAAAATAATCAATTAATTCTGGTCAACAATAATAATTCTATTGTCAACTTTATTTTTAAGATGAACTAATGCGTCTCCGTAATTTGTTTCCTTTTTTTTATAGGTATTATTAAGTTTTACAAGTTTGTTTCTGCGTTTTATCGTGCTGCAAAAGAGTATCAAATAGAAGTTATATCCAGAAAAGAGTTCATTACCAGGGTAGTCAAATCCATGAAAGTACTTACAGAAGCTCTTCAAATTCTACAAGTCTATGAAGGATATGATGCAACCTGTGTCCAAAAACTGACAGAACAAGCTAATTATGCATTAACAACTGTGAAGGAATACATAGGTAAATTTATTAAAGAGGATTCCGTAGGGTCAAGCAACGCATTCAGAAGATTAGTATAGTAGTTTAGAAATAATTTACAATAATTATTAGTAATAATAATTATTATATTTATTACTATTATTATTTGTTCTATTTAATGCCCATACTATCATTTATTACTACATACTTCCAAAGATAATATTATATTATGACGTACCAAGCTGTGCTAATATACCAGTTACTCCAATTTCCAATTTTCCATTCCATCAGAAATCTAGAAAATAGAGGATATACACATAATATATTTTATATTTCTGCATATTATGATTTATGATAGTTGATATAATATGTATTTTGATGGTTAAAACTTGACAGCATCTCTTTGTATTATTATTGATTAAAACTATTAATGTTTGTTCATTTAAGTTATTTTGTTGGTCCCTGTGTGTTAGCAGTTTTATGATTTATAAATGTACATCTAAAAATTGAGGAAGAGTTTATTTTATTTTTTGTGCTTAAAAAGTAATATGTAGGTGAGTTTAAAAAAAAATACACCACAAATATTTCAAAGTGCTTTAAGTTTTAATATAATAATATACTATAGGAATTAGTAGTATAGTTGAAGGAAAAGACCACCATTACACTGTAATATACAAGTAATTTTAATGGAATAACGTTTCTCAGGTTCAGTAAAATACAATAGGAAAACGTATGATAATATATTTAGCAGAAAAGGAAACAAATACTGCCTCCCCGACTATCACACTCCGTTAAGTATTTATTTGTTTTCCAATGATCTATATCTCTGCCAGAAATATTTTTGTAGCAGTATTTAAAAAAACATTGTCAGATGTAAGATTATCCATTACTAGTATTGTCTAATAAATGACATTATTTCGAGTATAAAAAATAATAATAGAATACAGCTTTGATATGAAGCAGTTAAAAAAATAATTAGATTCACAAAGAAAAGGCCAAAAAAAAAATATCACAACTTTTTGTGATACAATTAAAAGTATCATAATATTCGTTTTGTATTAGAAAAACAAAACGTAAGACGTTTTCCTATACATACATATAAATACAAATAGATGAGATGTACTTATATTATATATAAATCACATATAAATCATTAATCATGTTGACATTATTACTGAATATAACATTATGCTTTAAAGATGACATTTACTTAAATGTTTGTGTTAAATTAGAAACTTTAACATATATACATTTAATAATAATAATTATGATTATTGATTATTATTAACAATATTCAGTTTCAGTTACGTGCATTGTTATACTTGTAACACGCCAAAACAGTAACTATATATTTACATGAGCCGAATATTTTTATTTAGTTATTATTATTTTCTGTCATATATATATAATATATATATCATATAAAAATGTCTTTAGTGTTTATTATTATCATGGAAAGGAATGATGATAATAATACAATGAGAAGAAATAAGAATGACAAGGCAAGCCAAATTAAACGTAAAAAATTTAAACTGAGCTTAATATTAATTATTGAAAAGGTACTACTACTAAGTAATAGTTTATATCATAAAATGTGTATTTCGAATTTAACTATAGTAAATAGTAAAGTATGTATACTTGTACTGAGAATGAGTTGAATACGAGTATGATGTATGATCTATATGAGTATTCAATATATATACATACATTTTATGTTATAGTCGTACATGAGAGTACAGCTATCTATAATCTAAGTATATCATCTTCTTTTGATTTTTGATTGTGTGGTGATACATAAAATATAAAATATTATGTAATCAAAAATTTTTGTATTTTTCTACTGTGTGAAACAAGAATAACGCGTACTCTAAATAATATTGTAGCATTAAAAATTATATGTATTATGTGAAAAAAAAACCAAAAGGAGCAACTATTTACATACTACACTTTACACACAACACACATAGTAATTAATAATAATACACATACATACATAGGGAAAAAAAGACACGTCGAAATAAAATATTAAATCATGTGATCTAAATATGAATTCAAGTAAAACAAATAATGATTAAGGAATTAATTATTATAATAGATTTTCTGCAATGTAAAAGTGTACTTGAATGTATTTACTATTTACTATTACTATATTACTACTACTACTACTACTACTACTATAATGTGTAAAACGTTGCTTATGAATTAGAAAGTGAGGTACAATGTACCAAGTACGAAATACGACTGTTGTTGACGATGTATTATAAATTATAAGGTATAAGATTTATGCATACATCTCATATGTTCCTCGATCTAGATTTGAAATCCTAATAATAATAATAATAATAATAAATAACTATTATAACAATAATAATTTTTATTGTGAAATTTTAGTCATCATTTTGTTGTTAAAATATTGTAAAATGATAAATACGATGTACGAGAGTTTTTATAGTGTTTTCATATAATATAAATAATATGTACACCTAATTATACTAATTACCAAATCAAATCCAATCAAATCAGTTCATATACATTATACGTGTATAGTATGAAGTATATGATATATGAACATCTATCATGTATGATGTATGTATTATGTATTGTTATTATTATATGAAAAACACATTGTGAATAAAACATTGTGATTTCTTTTTACATTGGATATATTATGAAAATCTGAAGGTTGTATGATATATTATTCTGGATATTATTCATTGGAAACTGTGATAATGTTATTACTTCATTTTTTCATACCTTTAGAATTTACCATTCATTCTTTTACAGTAGATATTATATTATTACTACATAGATGTAGAAAATACTTATAAAACATTATGACTTACGGCTTACAGCTTACGGTTCCACATCATGGAAATGAACAGATGAGACTGTTTTATGTTTTATATATTATATATGTACCTTGTTCATTGTTCCCGTTTGAGTTTGTACGGAAGAAACTGGGGAGGACGGACAAGGCTCATAAATGTTAATTAGCTTAGATTTTAGTGCTTCTAATAGAGTTTAGAGTCTCCACTCTAGACTCTTTAGACTTTAGACTATAGGGATTCAAGAGAGAAGGAGAAAGTTTTAGAAATCCATATATAGTGACAATTATCAGTGCTTTCACTCACTCTCTTTTGTTTATGACTCCTTTCTCCTTGGTTTATTTCAAATTAGATTGTGCTTTATATGCTTTATGCGTTTGTCTAAAAGTGTCTTGTGCCTATAATATATTATATTGTCTGTTTCCTCTCTCATCCACACTGTGAATGCTGAATACAACATAAAACAGAGCCTTCTGCTATATTTATATATTAGATGAATGAGCTATAATAAACCTTTACAGTATAATTATTGATCTTTTCTTCCATCTTCAATATCTTGCGTTATCACAGTATATTTTAAGTATAACTACTAAATACATTCATGTAATATTTAGTTCAGGACTTTGCATTTCACATTAATGCACACAAAAACAACGGGCTACAATTTATTATAAGTTTTTTATAATCAATAAATAAATTACTGTATTCATGCATAAATGATAAATATGTGTAATTTGTAGTTTCCAGTTGCAACTTACTAATAACAAAGAACAAAAGGAGTAGAATCCAAATCCGAATTCCCAACTCTATTTTCTATTTTACATAGAATCTATAATCTATACTGTAGATTGTAGATATTAAAGTTGACTGTGAAAAGTGAAAATGTACTGCCTAATGCCAACTGCCAACTGCCAAAGGCTCTAGTGATTTGTAGTTTGTAGTTCAGTCACACAATCATTCAGAATTCAGATGCTTGTACTTTGTAAATTAGGTATTTTAGATAAAATGAGTGTGGGATTGTGTTGTGTGTTGAAGATTGAATTGGATTCAGAGATATTTATTGAGAATTGAGAGACTAATGCATATAAAATACAAAATACCTGAAAACTTTGCAATTTGCAATTTCCACCTTTTCCTCGAAATCATCTCATCAACCTGGGACCGTGAACCGGGAACCAGCAGCAGAACAGAATTAGAACAGCAATAAGCTCACCTCATTATATGGTCGTAACTGGAAACTGGAATGACTTTCTCACTTTTCTTTTTCTCTCTCTCTCTTTTCCCTGTTTCCACCAGTCTCCAGTCCAACTGCCAACTCTCGAAACTCGAAACTATCTCTACACAATCTACAAGTGTAAAATCTCAAGGGATAGCTAAATTTCAAAGTACTTAGCTACTAAATAAAGTTATACACTACACACATGTACAAAGTACAAAGTACAAACTGAACAAAGAATACCTCTCGTATTCGAAAAGACACGTATGGATTTAAATGGCTCTTGTTTCTTGTTTTGTGTTTTGTGGTTTGTAGTTTGTACTTAGGTTTTAGGTAACTAAAATGTAAAACCAATTGATGTGCTAATAAAAGTCAGAACAAGAAGCAGAAAAAGAAAAAGGACAACTTGAAATTCGAAATTCGAAACTTGATTGAAAAGTAATAAAATACAAAATACGTATATTAGGTATTCTTATTTATTATTTATTCATTTATGTATAATTTGCATTGGAATAGGATGAGGTTGAAACTCGGAATGAGATTTTCGACTTGGATCATGATCCTCTTTTAGACTAAAAAGACGTGCAAGACTTATGGACTTGAAATCAGGGAAGCGAGCACAAGCAGATTGAGGGATTACTTTAGACTTGAATTTTAAAGACACTTGATTCAATCCCAGTTCTAGATTTTTTAGTAATTTGTCCAAAGTATGAATATGCAAATAATGGGATGAATTCGAATTCATATTTTCATTCGTATCCATGTTCATTTTGAGTTGTTTGAAGGCGTTGAAAAAGGCATAAAAAAGTGGTTCTGGTCCTTTGGGTGAGAAGCTGAGAGCATTTCCATGAATCGCAGAGATTCCCTGAGACAGAGCTGGATCTTCACAATAACTTCCTGGTCGACATTGGAACGGTCGAAAATTCCAGTCACAAGTCAACTCGTGAATCTCGTCCGGATTATTGTGAAAGTAAATGTTGAGGATGTCCTAAAATAACAAATAACATGGAATAATGATAAATTAGTAACTTTGGATTTGAAAATGATGGAGACTTTTAGGGTCAAATTTTAAATACAATAACTCAGCATCTATGTATAATTTATCATAGTAGTTACAAAGAGAATGAACAATAAATATACTACAAACATCAAGCATTTAACATTAAGCATTTAAACAGGTAAAAGCTATCTATTTTCTAATTCTACATCTACTTTTTAGTTTTCACCCCACATAAAACTTTTTACACGCGTCATCATTCGAATTTCTCATTTATCTTCAAGTTTTCGGCGAGTCATCAAGTCATCATCATCATCAACTCAGAACTCGGTATGAAAAAGCCTCTAAAAAATTTCTCAAACTGAGTTTTCTCGATTTAATAGCACGGTGTAGCGGATTTTGGTTAGTTCTAATGGAAAATGCTCAATCCACTTCCACATTTTACATTATACAGTCGACGTTCTCTGAGAGAGAGAACTTCTCTCTCTTTCTCTGTGTAAAAAGCTACCTACCTACTCCCTACATCCGGTCACGTCTGCACACTCTAAAAGATAATGGAGCACGTTTTCTCTCACTCACTTACTAACTACTACACACAAATATCGATGTATATATCTTTTTGCATTGTACACTGTGAACTGTGTACATGTAACCAGATAAGAACTATACGTGTAAAATGTAAAAGCATTTTAATATAGGTTGTTGGATTCTGGATTCTGGGAGTACATACAAAATACATATGCATATGCAGTTCCACTTTCCAGCTTCCAGTTCCAGCTCATCAATACCTGGTCGGCTAATGTGATTTGATGTTGGAAGACGCTGGTGACCATTCGAATTTTATGTGTCCACTGGGAACTCCGCATTCTCGTCAGGTTCATGAGCCTTTTACACACAAACAAGAAGAAATACAAAAGGAAAGAGAGAGAGAAAAGAAACGGAGGAAACAAATTAAACTCAATTTTTTTCTCTACTTTTCTCTGTAGAAAAGTCAGCATAATAAATTGACTACTGACTACTGACTACACAGAGAATAAAATTGAAGACTGGATGTTGGATTATATTAGATTTGATTGGATTGGATTGGATCGGATAGGACAAAGGACTTTTAAAACGTTTAAAAATGTAGTTTTTCTATCTTCTATCTTCTATGTAATTTTATGAAGGACTCACATGATACCCGCATTTAGTCCAGTTCGTCCATAAAAAGGTATTAAACTGGAACTCTTTGGGGACTTTGAATCGAATTCGGCTTCGGCTTTGGTTCTGGTTCTACCTCTGGCTTTGGATTTGGATTTATATTTGTGCTCTGAATGAGGATTTGTCCATCTTCTTCCATAGTGATACAGGCACGGAGCGAGTCCAGCTACTGTTTTTCCAGAGGGAAATTTCCCAAACTCCCTCCACAAGTTGTCGAGATTCCTCAGGAGGATAAAGTCCGTGTCCAGGTAGATGACCGAGTCGGTTGTGGATGGTAGGAAATCCGGGAGGAAAAGACGGAGAGTCGCACATGGTCGGAATAGTTTCCTCATCCATTGGGATCCTGGACCATTCCAATAAAATAAATAATGGATACATAATACATAAAATATCGATATTATATTTTATATTATACAATACACAACTCTTACATCTTACATAATAAATAATAGTATGTACCTGCAAAATCTACAGTATGAAAAAATCCACATTTTGTACATTATACATATTTACAAACACAAAAGGAAAAAGAGAGGATACATCAATTCCAGGAAATAGGAAAAATAAAATAGAGAGAGAGAGAGAACATGAAAAACAAGATGGAAAAAGTAAAAGTAAAAGAAATGTAGGAATTGTGGGATGTGGGATAGAGTATATTTTTGGAGCTAATAGTAATAAATGATACATACTCTATATCATACATTCCGTTGAAGATAAATATAGCTGATGAAGACTAAAAACAAGATGACAATTTTGTTCTATCGTCATATGGTGCAAATTATTGTAGATTGTAGATATTATTATAATCACAGCTTTTATTTCCTCTTTCTTCATTTTTCATCCTGACTCATAAATTACGTGCCTTTTCGGATTATTTCTCAGAGTTTGTGGGTGAGTTGGGAAAGCTGTAAGCTTGAACGTTGAAACTGGAAACCGGGCACTGTATTCATATAGTGTGTGTAAGTAGTGTGTAGTGGAAATAGAAAAGAGAAAGAATGGAGAAATTTTCCTACTGTTTCATAATAAAGTTCCATCTTTTCTATTCTCTATTACTCTATATCTATCCATTTATCTATTTGTCTATCTATCCTCTTTCCTATTTCGTATAGATATCATAATGTGTTATATAATATAGGAATTTCCTCGGGGGGTTTTCTCTTTTTAATGTAGTTTTTTACACTTCCTTCACACTTATATAAGAAATGAGAAGACAGCTGAAGGAAGATAAAAGTTAATATGTAATATGTATGGTATTGGAATGGGAATTGCTATTGATTTATTCATATAAAGATTAGAATGAGAATGAGAATGGGAATTGGAATGGTGGAATGGAGTCCTAGGACAAGAAAATCAAGTAGAAAAGTCATCGTCGAGAACATTTTCAACGTAAAATACACATAATAAGAACAATGTAGAAAATGTATAATGTACAATAGATTGGCCATAATACATAATATGGCTATAAAAAATACGCTACATTTTACATTACACAACATGATAATACTGGAAATAAGAAACAAGAAACAAGATCACTTTTTATCCTATATCTTTTTTTATAAAATAATATTCTTTTTTTTATCCGGGGAAAAAAAGCTCATCATCGCCTCATTTCTCATTCAATTCTATCAGTAGTCATCATATCATTATTATTATATAATATGAATCATGAAATAAAGATGTTTTTCTTTTTGGTAGCTTTTTTTGTGATAATCTTTTTTCATTATAAAAATCAAAAATATTATGAACAAAAAACAAAATTCTAGGAAATAAATTGTATAATTTAAAATTTAGAATGAAATAAAAATTACCGGGAGGATATTGAGCCGGAATATATGTGAGATTAATCAGTTGTGTGAATTCCTGGGACCATTTTTCTTTCTCATGTATATTTTTTTGAATTTGGAGGAAATGTTCTTTTTGGTCTGAGACTACGAGGACATTGACACAAGACTGACAAAGTTGAGCTTTTGTCATTTCTCTATTTTCATTTTCATTTTCGTGATTCATAATATTCATATTTTCCGATCCCGATCCAAATCTTTGCTGAAGAGCAATAGACTTGAGTAGTACCAGAGTTTGAGACATTTGACGATCGAAATCCCGAGCTGGAGCATTATTTTTCATTTTCATGTTATTTTTCTTATTCTTTCCTTTATTATCTTTATCTTTCTTTTTCATTCCATTTTTAATGTTTTTATTAGTAGAATTTTGAAGTGGCACTTTTTTGACGTTGTTCATTTTAAAGGGGTAACGTTTTTGTGAATTTTTATATTCAGGTAGACGTTTCATTGTTTCCAGTAGATTTTCCAATGGTGAACCTTCTCTTTTATTATGGTGGTCATCCAACAAACCTTGTTTTGTATTTGTATTTGATATTTCTCTTTTGACTTTCTTTCCCGTTTTATTTTGATTCGGCCTTTCCTGTCCTTTTTTGTGGATGGTTTGACGATTGAAGTTTCCTTTTGCTTTGACTTTGGTTTTGACTTTGACTTCAGCTTTTGTTGAACCACCATCATTTTTATTATCATTACAAAGAATGATGACAACTGTCATTTGACAATGACATGGGACAATGACATTTCCAGTTTCACTGCCACTGCCAATTTCCGACGTGTGTGTCTCATAATATGTGTTCACTTTATTCCCATTCACACTTGTTTTACTGTCCGTGTTTCTGTTTGTGTGTACGTCAGCGGATGCGGATGTGAGCCGAAGAGTGTCATGATGATAATCATGTCCATCTCTTTGAAGCTCGTGCTGCATCCAATTGAGTTTGTGGAGCAAGAGGAGGATAAGTAAAACAATTGGGAGGTAGAGGAAAATACCTCGTATTATTTTTAGTTTGAGCATTATTTTCTTTTATTTTTTATACTTTATTCTTATTTGCACATGTAAACATGTAAGATGTAAGTATTGAGTATACTGTATACTGGATACTTTTTCCTTTGTCCCTCAATTTATTTCACATCAGAATCCTGGATCCTGCATCTCAGATCTTTTGAAAGAAAACGACTAGAAGAAAAAAAAGTAAAAAAAGAAAGAATGACTATAAAAAAATATATATTATATTCGTATAGTCATTGTTTAGTATCTTTTGAATCAATTGATTAATGGTTCTTTTTCTAGACAGTCCAGTGTCCAATGTCCTCTTTCTACAATATAATAGATGGAAGATAAATATAAAATAGAAAAATACATTTCTTCCAACTTCCGAAACTGTATTTATTTTTTGTGCACACACACATATATAAACACCACGTGCAACATAAATCTTTCAGAAATATTGAACATTGAACCAACTTGAAAAAACTTGAAAAAAAAGATGTAATACATTATACACATTGTGTAGAGAGTAAGTAGAGAGTAATAGTTATGTAGTATTTAGAGTCCAAGATTTAGGAGGCTAGAAACTGGAATGAGTCTCCTTCTTTTGTTCTCAATTTCTTATTTTTGATTCCTTGTTTTGTGCAAATACAAAATACAAACATGTGGAGGGGAAAATGGGACAAAATGCAAGGAAAAGGAAAGGGGAAATTTCAACTTGTCGAGACTGTCGATAGTCGAATCATCTTGAATCTTGAATGTTGAACCTTGAAGATTTAAGATGGTTCAACTTGTAACTTTGCTCAGTACTCAGTACTCTCTCAATAGAATACAATACAAAAAGACTAGGGAGATGGAGGGAGAAAGCCACAACATATGCTAAAGTAAGCACGTGGAAAATATGCATACACAGTACACAGTATTTGTGTACTGTATCTATATAGCTTATAATATTGTATTTTGTACATGCAGGAAAATGTGTCCAGGAAAAGTAGACGGAAGAAGAATGTCAGCGCCTTGTCTATCTACAAAATATGTAGACTGTAGATACTTGCCTATCTCCTATCTTCATTGCAGTCAGATTTGTTCACTGTATGTTGTATGTCGTATGCCAGTGGCAAGTACAACTACACAACTACAACTAGAATGACGACGAATACTACGAAAACGAAGACGAAGACGACAACTACAAGGAGTTAGACAACTAGAAAGTAGAAAGACAGCCAACAATGGGAATGACAAGGACAACATGAGCTTTTCTTTCCACTCACTCTTTCACTCTCAGTCACTTTATTCCGCCTCACTGGGTCAACATTCAACACACTGCATTATACATTATACATACATACTGCAAATTGTACATTGTACATTATACCTAAACCCAAACCTAGCTAAAAGCAGACAGGAAGATAGACAGACTGAATGAAATTGTATTAAAAGCAAACGGGCTTGAATGCATTCTTTCTTTCTTTTTTTGCGGTTTTCATGGACTTTGACTAGACCAGAGACAAGAGAGACGAGAGAAGAGAGAAGATCGTACATATAAATTTGTACATTACAATACATGCATATATTTGCAGTTTGGTTTGGTTAGGTTTGAATTGCAGCTGGAAGATTGTACACCGGGAACATGAATTTTCCTTCTAGTTTCTGCTTTCTGTTTTCTCTGCCCGGATTCGAATTTGAGGTTTTTCTTCCTTCCTTTTTAGTCCATATGTTTCAGTTATTTACTCGCACCCATACCGTCAACCGTACTCAAGGCTCAAGTCTTTCGTCTCTCGTCTCGAGTTGTTTGCAAATGGAATGGAATTTGCTGACTTTTGTTGTTGTCCTCGTCATTCTTTAGAGGCTCGTGGTTTTGTGGGTTCGGGTTTACGTCCATTGTCCAAGTTCATGCTCAATGCTCATGTTTTTACGTTGTACGTTCTACAGTCTACAGTCTTGAATTTCTATCTGTAGTCTGTGGTCCGTATTGTATACAAGTTCTATTCAATTGGATACAATATACAAAATACAAAAGTCAATTCAAGTCAAAAGGTAAATTTATCCAGATGAAAATATTTGGAATTTGGAATTTTCACGGAACAAGGAACTCAGTAATACTAACTAGTAATGATGATGATAATAAGAAGAAGAATCTGATGTGTAGAGGACTGGAAATTTAGTTCAAATGTTACGAATTTTAGACTGATTTTCAATCTTCCTTTTTTTTGTTCAGTTTCATTTTCAATTTTCCATTCCAGGAAATAATAAAAATGGATTAAAAAAATAGAGAAAAGAAAAAATGTGTACCGTATAATATTATGTATTTTGTATTTATTTAAAGAAATTGAGTATAAAGTTTCAAATTGGATATTGGATGGGAGTGGAGAATGGTGAAAAAAAAATTCGTTTATCTGTATTATGGAATTTGGAATTTGCCAGGTTGATTCTTTTCAGTTTTTTTTTGGTTTGGCTTAGTTTGGTTTTTGGTTTGTTCCCTCTTGGGAGTCAACACTATTTTTGTACATACAGTTACCACACATTGAACAAATGTACAGAGTACAGAGTACAGATATGTATGTAAAAGTGTAGGTAGTATGTAGACAATAGACCCGGTGAGGAGTAAAGAGTAAAGAGTGAGCAGTGAACACTGAACACGCTGGATGGAATTTTAATCAAATTCTTTAATTAATTTCATTACCACAGGAAAGAAAAGCTCGTCTAATTTTCTACAGTCTCTACACTCTACCGTCTGCTCCATCATCAACTGTGGACTTGAGACTTGAGACTTGACTGTACACATTCTACATCCTCCATGTCCTTTGTAATGTGGATAATGTACAAGGAGTAAAAAGTGAGTGAGTGAAAGCGAGTTGGATTCAAATTCAACATTCAACTGAGACTCGAGATTCTAGGTTCTAGATTCGCGAATCGCGACTGAAGCAATTCTATATTCTGTATAGTCCGATCCATTTGAAATCTCAGGATGAATTCTCTTCATTCCAATGGCAATGCCAATGCCAATCCCAACCAAACACAAACTCAACTACTCAACATCTAATATCTCCTACAGTCTAAATTCCACAGTCAACATGACTATTTTTTTTCTTTCCTGTTTCCATTTCCAGCTTCCACCTCGACTCGACTCAACTCTCGTCTCGTCGTCTTCCTTGTTGACTTATCAATTTGCCTCCCATTCCTTCAGCTCAATATGTAAGTAGTAAGTAGTACGTCCATTACAATTCACAATATATATCCCTGTTCCGTGTGTATTTTATGTATAGTGCACAGTGTACACTGGAACATATGGAGTAAAATATAGAACATAGAATGTAGAAAGAATAAAACTGAAAATTCAGTACACAGTAGTAGGTACACTGGATATTTATATACATAATACATACATATAAATGTGACTGCTCCTTTGTCATAATAAAAAGAGCAAAGAAAAGCTGATCTAGAAACTGGAACTGGAACTGAACAAACATTATATACATTAGACATTAGACACATTTTATGTATAATGTACATATTTATGCAGAAGAAGAGTGCAAATGTGTGGAACCTTTTTCTTCTTTTCCCTATGGAGCCTTATTCCTATTCCTATTCGTATTCGTCCTTTCCAGTCTGGAATCCAAAGCTGGGTTTGGCTGCTTGACTTGGAGTCACTAATGAAATGACACTCTTCCCTTCCCACTAATCTCCATAATGTGTTTGACTTGTCATCCTACACTACACACACAAAATACAACACACAAAACACAAAACCTCTTCCTGGTAGATTGTAGACTCAAGTATATAGATGTAATATGGTGTGGTATTTTGTAGTTTGTATTTTAGTACTTTTGTACACTTGAAACTTGAACAGTGAACATTGAACATGTCTTCACTCTCAAAGATCAGTGCTCAGTACTCAGTACTCAAACCTCAACATGCTTGTTCACTTTTGGATTTTGGATTTTAGAGTAAAAGGAACAACGATAAAGGATATGTGAAAAAAATTCAAGATGAACAGCACAGATCACAAGAAGTACATGTATATAGATTCTAGTAATTTATAGAGTATAGAGTGGATTTTGTCCTCTGTATTATCTAGTTTAGGAAGGAACTAAAAACTAAAAACTACTGTATAATATGTGTACACACAAAACAATGGATGAAGATATTGCGTGTTTTTTTGATGAGCTTTGACTTTTTACGTTTTTTTTCAAATTTACATGTTATCATTATGCAAACATTTCCATGAATATGTATGAGGTACTTATGAGAACGAACATTGTCATTATTGGTTCAGACGACCGTACACCAGTGAACACTGAACTTTGAATGTGGAGGAAAAAAAAGTATGATGTAGGAAAATACAATGGTTTTGAATTACAAATTTTACTTGGTGTATTTACTAGAGAGTGATTATTTTATGTAGATACTTGGAACTTGTAGAAGAGACAAATATGAATATGTAACACATTATGTAAAGATGATGATAAAGTAAGAATGAATCTTCTGTTTTTTAACTGTAAATAATATAGTGTAAATAATTTAGCAGTCATTGTCATTCCATATATATTCAAAGTGTGTGTATTCTCACGTCTCACATCCGTCCCTCACAAAAAATCCAGTATCTTTTGGGATACCCTTTGAGAATTCCTGTCCACTCAACAATTGACAACTGAAAAATGAGCTGGAGAAATGTCAAAAATGAACTGGACTTATGTTTGGCGCTTTTTCATCAAAATTCATCAAAGAAAATAGAAAATACTATGATATACGTTTTACTATAAACACACATACATACATGTGTTTTTTTTTATCTTTTGTATTGTCGATATGAAAAATACTCTATAGTACTATAGTACATGTATGTACCATCATATATAAAATATATTTCATTTTTAAACCATGTTGCTCCTTTTAGATTTCTTTCATTACAATTTCAATCTTTAAATATTGAAAAGTCTAAGGTTATTTTGGATCAGGTTGAATCAAAATAGCAATAGAATTAAATTATTTATTTCCAGTGTCCATTAAAGTCCATTTACTGACGTGTGACGTGTGTATTCAAAGTTATTTAATATTTAATATCAGATTGATTAAAATACTGTGTTGTATATGTTGTATTTTAATTGTTTGTAAATTCTGGTTATTTCCCAAATTAACAAACTATTGGTATCTGTTTTTACAAGTTTTCAAGTGGTCAACACAATTATTACTATATTAAAGTAATAATCATTGTCAATCCAAGTTTTGTCGTGTCAACTTTATTAATTTGGTAAACTGTTTATATTTAATTGTTTGACTAAACAGTACTAAACTATACATGGTTAATTTCTCTTTTTATATCCAATTTGAATGTGGAATCGGGTTTACATATTATATAGTACACAAATACAATGTATAATGTATATATATATATATACTTTTTATGTTTAAGCATAATTATTGCTCAACTAAAGTGTCATGTTTGTTTACTTAATTATTGTCCTTTTCAGATTTTTGATACATCAAGTTAAGTTAAAAATGAGTGATTTCCTTAATTTCCCGTTGAAGAAGACGTCGTCAGACGTGGATTTGGTGAAACCCTTGAAAAATTTAATATCCAGTTTATACTCAACATCAAATAGACCAGAAGATTTTACTACAGCCATTAATGAATTGGGTATATAATAATTAAAATAATACAATACATAATATATATAATATATACATGATAATAATAATTGTTATATATGACATTTATGGATGAACTCTAATTGATTTGATTCTATATAAGGCCTATATATATATATGTATCCACTACTCGTCAAATCATCTCCGTAGACATATTTAAAAAATTAGTAGAGCCAAACCGGAGTCGGGAAAAATCTGAAAAAAAATCCCAAGGCCTCTTAATCATTTGTAGTTGACGTAAAAAAATTTTCGGATCATAAAACCGACGTTTGAAAAACTTTTCTCACACACTACAAATATGTATTTCACTTTTCTGGCGAACACCAATTTTCCGCCAGAAAGCCTAGAAAACCGTGAGTTACTGACTCGCTGATTTTTTTTACGTCAACTATAGACCATTAAAAGGCTTTTTGATTTTTTTTCAGATTTTTCCCGATTCCGGGTTGTCTCTACTGATTTTTCAAAGAGATGATTTCGACGAGTAGTGGACGAGTAGCGGAAACGAAACTGTTATTTGACTTGAAAACTATGACAACAATATAATATATGTAAATATTAAATATTAATAAAATAATAATAATTATTATTATTATTGGCTGTCTCATCCAAGGCCTTTAGTTTAGTATTCCGTCGTCCAGTGTTGGAATTTCCAATAAAAGAATGTATGTACTATGTATACATGTAATAAATTAAAATAGTAGTAAATAGGACGTATAATTATTAATCGTAATGTCATTCTTTTTTTTACACAGCCAAGAATATAAAATACAAGCCCTATCTCAAAATTTGGATAAATCAATGCCGGCTTTCAAATTGCTCTACAGGTAAAATATATTTTACAAAGTATATTAATAAAATAAAAAATTTATATGACAATATAATATATTATATATGTTCTGAACTTATGTATTTTGTGTTTGCTTTAATTTTTAATATATATTTATATATATTATCAGAGCTCTTTTAGTTTACACTCATACATATGTATGTACATGTATTTCTTATGTGTGAGTGAGTGAAAGTTTTCCTTTCACTAAATAAATTCACTGCTTAGCAGTATATTATGTACATGTGAGTGTAAAAAAGCTCTGGTTATATAAAATATGAAATCAACGTTTTCTAAAAGCAGCATAATAATTAATAATAATTATAATCATTTTTATCATTATTTTTATCATGAGAAATAATAAATAATATTTTTTTTTTCATTGTTTCCTTTGTAGGTTGTAGAAAGCGGAGAAAGTATTAGTCTTTCTCCACACAGCGCTATTTTAAAATTATAAGCTTTTCAGTCTTCTCGTTTTTTTTTGTCCGAGAGTGTTTTTAATTTTTTTCCGTGTTTTTGTGATTTGGGTTTTTTAATTTTTAATTGAGATTTAAATAATAATATAGTTTATAATTTATAAATACTGTTACAAAAACAGTTATTTTTAGTTGTGCAATATTTGTTTAGGATTTATTATTTATTATTATTTTACTAAGAACATAAAAAAAATGAGTGAGATAGATATAAAAGTTAGTTGTGTGCTGTGTAAATCCGAGGAATATGATACAATGTTTATTCCAAAGACTGACCAGACTAAAGCCCAATTAAATAATTTATTGGGTGTATATTACCATTATTTTAATGTGCAAGCTCCTGGTCTTTCGGCAAGCCATGCAACTGAAGTAGACTTTCTTCGTTATAATTCATTTTATTCTTTTTGTGCTGTTTGTCGGCCTCATGTGGATAAACTAAATCAATTAACAAAACAAACGCAGAATCAGATAGATATCATTCGGAATATTGGTTTGATGGCACAGGATAATGATAATGAAAATTTTTCAGGTAAGAACAAAACTATTATTCGTTATATAATAGTTATTATTGCCGTAATTATAGATATTATGTACAGATACACAATACACATATTTTTTGCAATTTGTAATGCTCATAGTTTTGTATAATACATACTGTAAAGTTTTATTTCAGGTTTTATCATAATATATTATGTAAACCTTATAATAATTAATCGTGGTTTTTTGTTATGATAATTTTTAGCTTCACATCAAAACGTACAGCAACAACCACCACAAGCTGAATCTGAAAGTCAATCATTTTCAACAACTGAAGGTTTACATTCTACATTTTTCTACTATATTATGCTTTGAAAAGTTTTTCATTTTGTATTTTGACTTTGTATAAAAAATATTATGTTAAATAATCATTGATAATTATTATCATTATTCAAATTCCTCATTTCTCTTGTTATCCTTTTTAATATAGATACTCAGTTAATCGACATTTCTGCTGCTTCAGTCGGTGACATGGTTGAGGAGGAGGAAGCTGATGGTGGTGGTAGTAGTTCTAATCCTTCCTCTAGAACAATAGTAGTGTTGAGAAGCTTACCTGATGGCCGTGTGTATTTCGACGCCGATCTTGTATTTGATGATTTGGGTGGAAATTGGTTTAGATGCAGTTGGTGTTATAGGACAGGACCTAGAGAAGAACTGGGAGGACACACTTACTGCTGTTTAGCAAGTAAGACGATAGACGATACTTTTATTACTTACTTATTTTATGATATTTTCAACATTCAGCTTTTACATCATAAAATTATCATAATAACAAAAAGCCTTTGATGAATCTATAATTATTATTATTTATAAGTTTGTAATAAATGTATTATTATGATCTTAAGTATATTATGCAGAATTTATATGTTATATAAATTTCATCTTGTTAACTTTCAGAAAAAAAAGAGTACTACGCCCAACTACGTACTTTCGGCTCTCGCGAATAATGTTGGCAGTAAGTAAGTGTATACTTCAATTACCTAAATGCTTTTAGTTAAAAAAAATAATAAATAATTCATTAAAGTATACCAAGTAATTTGATAGCTAATATTTTCAGTAATCATGTCAAATATATAATAAAATGTTTACCTCTAATACTTTACTAGTTTTATATTGCTGATTATTTATCTTTAATTTTGATTTTGTATTTTCTATTTTCCAGACAAAAGAGGGCTTATTTTAATGATTGATGAGGCTTCAGCGCATCTAAATTATTTAGTTTCATTATTCAAACGTGCTCATCGTGCACACAACTGTAAATATATTTTAATTAATATAATAATATGTGTATAGTGTATAGGTATTAGATATGATCGTTACATTAATACATATGAGTATAGTACACAAGTACTAGCTCTCTTTTTTGTTAGTTACTATATTAAAACATAATCTTCTTGGTTTTTTTTAAATAGTCTGCATATATATGTTAATGTAAGATATACTTACATAATAGAGCATATGTTTTATAATGACACGATTTTTTTAGGTAGTCTGAATTACCTATAATAAAATACATATAATATAATATAGATGTATAGTTTCTAGAAACAGTAAGCAGTTTAAGTATATATATAATTTCTAATTTACAATCTTATACTGTGTAGAAAAAGGATTTTTTTTGTAAGGGGTCAAAAAGCAATATATAAAATATAAAAGTGTAAGAGTATAAAAAGTTTCTGTATTCTGTATACACGCTACACGTATATGTATATTATGGTCATCTATTTACGAATCGTGTATATGTACTAATTTGACCAACAAGTAGATAAAATATGAAACATTATACATCTTGAAATATTGCTAGTTATTGAAGTATAATATGTGTATAGTGTATAGGTATTAGATATCATCGTTACATTAATACATATGAGTATAGTACACAAGTACTAGCTCTCTTTTTTGTTAGTTACTATAATAATATATATATGTATAATATAATACATAATAATAATAAATAACTAAATTCTATGAAAATATATAATATTTTGGAAAATAAGAGAATAGAATATATTATAATATATTATCATATTATACCTGAAAATCCTAAAAAACCTTTCACAATATATAGCTTATGGCACTTATTCTATTCAAAAATCAAAAGAAAATTATTATTGTTAATATAATTATTTAACTACTAACATATATATAAACTAAACTAACAAGTACTTCATTTACTATGTTCTATGTTCTTATAATATATTGTAACATTTTTATCTTTGTGATTAAAAAAAAATACCTCGTACTGAACGAGTCATATATATATAAACCATTTTGTAAATTTTTTATCGATATTATAATACAACAAGAATAATATCAAGATTTACTTAAAAAAGAATGTCTTTGATGATGACATAATAATATGCGTGAAAATGATTAGTAAAGTGAAGTTTTATTTAGGATGATTTGTATATTTTATAGTTTATATGATAGATTATATTATTATTATAGATGAAAATTCATAGATGCCTTTTAAAATAGTATTATTATTATTATTATCAAAAATATAATGCTACTACTTAACTTCAAAATTCTTTATGTTTTACTTTTAAATAATATATAATCTATACTTTCCACCCATGTACGTATGTGTCTCTTTGATGTAATACCATAATATTGTGTGTTCTTTCACATTTTACTTATTTATTCAGGAGCTATTCAGTATGTAGCATGTATAGGCTAAAACATTTTGTTGCGGACTCTGTCATTAAAATATATATATTGGGCAATACATTTTATTACAAGGAATAAAAAATAAAATGACCAATGCACCTCTTCCTCTTTTTTCTTGTTTTTTTTTTGTCCATCTGAAAGGTGAAGAGAAAAAAAAAGTAGGCCACGCAACACATGTAACAAACCTAAGATTCTTTTCCTGTATTTTGTATTACTTTTTGTTGAAATATGTGACAAAATCACGAGGTGATAAATAATCATATGTTTTATTATTTTTTTATTTTTTGTTATAGTTTTCTCCCCATCTTTTTTTTTCTTAAATACTAGAGCTAAAACTAAAATTACAACATGTCGTAATACGTAATACATATATTAGGAAGCTGATGGAAAAGATAGAAAGATAGAAATATATTATTCTCCTCTGTCATTTTTTCAGTTATTTAGCCCACATGTAGGTAGTATAGGTAGGTAAAAGAGTGAGAAGAATGATGGTCTATTCATCCAATCTATCTATAGATAAAATGTGTATTTGGCGTGCTTAGCGCGTATAAATACTTCCAGCACAGCAACATCGAAAGAAGAATGAGGGGTGAAAGCTTATTTGCTTTCTACCATGTGTAGAATATAGAATGTGTCTAGTCTCTAAAAGGTACATGGAACATGTGAATGTGTGTGAAAGGTGAAGGAAGGCGCTCTTGCACTTTATTCTCTCTATCTGCTCTTCTTCATCTTCTTTCTTTCTTTTTTGGAGAAGGAAAATAAGAATCCTGCTCATCTGGAATTATGGTACATGTTCCTCTAAATAGATGTTCAGAAATTCATTCCTCGTTCTTCCTCTTCTTTCTTTCTTTCGGCATTTCTTCCTCTTTTACTTTAGTAACAGTATAACTGGGGTCTAAATTCAGGATTTTGTATATTCTGTACTCCACGTTTTGGAGAAAGGAAAAGTATCTAGATATCTATAGGAAGGAAGGAAGAAGACAAGCTGAAACTAAGCTGTGCTTTCTCTCTCTCTTACACACTCCGTCTCACTTTACTACTTACTACTACTACAACTATCTACAACTGCTGCTGCTGCTACTACGACGACGACGACACGTTTCCCTCTCTCTTATCTATATCTGCGGATGTGAGACTTGAATTTTCTCCAGTCTCTCTCCAGCTTCACGCCACGCGTCAAGCAACCAAATCCTCTTCTCTGATCGGCTCTGGTGTGCTCGTGGTCCGTGGTTCATGTGGTATGAGTGACAAGGAGGAAAAATAAAAAACAAACAATTCAGTTTAGTTCAATTTCGGTTTCTGGTCTCTGTGTTATAATATATACTTTACTTTCGAGATTCGACATTGGAGATGGATTTAGATTTGTAGAAATAGACAGAAGATACACATTACACATAGATGGATAGAAATCTATATAAGTATTTTATATTTATTTTACGTACATTTTTTATGGGTTCAGGTTTATGTGCTGGATTTTGGATCCTAGAATTTTCCTCGATTTTGATTTCCATCTCATCTCTCAAATCTCAAATGTGATTGCCCAATGCTCAGCCAAAAATCCAAAACAACATAACGTCTCTTATTCCTTCTTCCTGTTTTACAGTGTTTTGTGTTTTGTGTATTATGTTTTATGTGTGCATCTGCTGCTGTTTTGTTGTTTAAAAGTTGTAAGTTGTGTTTTGTGTTGTAACTTATATTATGTATACAAAATATACGGTGAAGGATGAACATAAAAAAATAAAAACAAAAGGGGAACGAGGAATAACATTTATTTTCCTTGGATTTCTTTCACAACAACATATTTTTTATTCACACTGCAATTTTTAAATGTTTTGTGTTTCTTCTGGAGTCTGAGTTTTGTTATGTTTGTGGATTCTAGAATTCTAGATTCTAAACAAACCGGTATTTTTAACATGTTGTATATTTTGTGGAAAAGCAAGTGAAAGGAAAATCAAGTTACCGCCAATCAACTTGTCTCCATCAGTATCCAGATTCCAGATTCCAGCATAAAAACATAAATATACTTACACATGCATATTTTTCTCTGTCACACCTGGCACTGCCACTGACAGTGGAAAATTCGAAAGGGAAAAAAAGGGAGAGAAAAAATGGTGAATTATGATGAATATGCACAGGAAACGTGAATAAATATAATATGTAAATATGATTTGAAAAATTGTCAACATTCAAAACATCCAACTCGAACATTTTTCTACCTTTTCTACTTTGTTTCTCATTTGTTCTACTTTTTTAGCCTACCTTTTACATTCTACACTCTACAAAATCTACCTGTGCTTATTTCATAATATGAAATGTTATATATTAGGTATGTGCACATGTGTTTTGTTTTCCAAGAGTGTTCAACCTAATTTTGTTTGTCGTCATTCCTCAAAACAGTCAAGATTCATTTGTTCTCAAAATGTAAAGTTTCCTACTCTCCATCTTCATTTTATCGTTTACCGTGAATCGTGAAATCCAATTTTCCAAAGTCGAAAGTCGGGAGGATGCAGAATGCAGAAAAATTTATTTCCATTTGCATTTGTACTCATGTATAATATGAAATTCAAATCCAGATTTCTAACAAAAAAAATTAAACATCAACAACTATCAACTTTTAACATACATAAAATGACAATGTAGAAAATTACAAAAGTGTTTTCTAATAATAATTATAATTATTAATAATAGTGATAGAAGTAGAAGTAGTTGTCAAGTGTCAAACGGCAAGTGTGTATTTTATCATCATAAAAAAGTTTTTCAAAAATTTCTCGAGATTGGAAATCGGGAAGACCACTTCAAAATTCTTCATTCATTCCGACTTTGAAATACATAGAAAAAGAAGCAAAATGCCGAATACAAAGTTGAACGAAACTTTGTTAGACTGCGGTGTGGTAAGAGTTTTACATAATATTATAAATTATAATAAAAATATTATTATTATTATTATTTTTCTATTCTTTTGATTGTAGATTTTAGATAACTTTTATTTTCATAAAATTCCAAACTCCAAAAACAGTAATATTTTACAAAAAAGGTCCAAAAAGTGTCAAACCACATAAATTTTTAATAATGAATATAAATAATAATAATAAACCACCAACTGTAACTTCAATTACAAAAAAAAGTGTTTAAATAGTCTAATATATTATGCACATAGGTATAATATGTATAGAGGTAACTTTTTGCTATAAATACTTGATGCGTGAAAGAAAGAAAAAGTATAGAAAAAGAAAGTATGAAAAGTAAAAAAGATGGAAATAGAAAAGCATATATTATACAAAAAACAGAATCCACAACACTGAATACTAAAGGCATCTTTATATATTATTATGTATTATGTATTTTTTACATGTACACACTTACACTTTACACTTGATAATGTAGAGAGCATAATGTGCCTGTCTCTAAAATTATTTTTGAAAGATATTATATATATTTTGTATGGTAAAAGTGTAATGAGCTTATAAATTTCAAAGTAAAAGTCTCCTCACCAACGAACCAAAGAGATCTACCGACTATACCGACTTCCACGTACTGAATACACTTAGCGCGCTGTGAACACTGAATAATATTCTACATTCTACATGTATAATATATTTATAATATGATATACTCAAGACTCAAGACTGGAGGCAAATGAAAAAGGAGAGAATAAAAGATAGATAGATAGATAGAACCCCGACAAAGTTTTTGAAACCACAGTCTGAATAATTGAAAGACGTTGTTAGTTTTTGTTCCAAAGTTTGTCAAAGGGAACTAGGTTACTTTTACTACTACTGGATACAAGATTCTAGATCGTGGATGCTGGAGAATGAAGAACATTATAATATCAATCTATCTATATCTACTTACTTACTTGCATCCACAATCCACATGTTCTACGTTCTGTTCTGTGTACATTGTAGATGCATCATGTAAAAGTCCATGAAAAACGGATAATAATAACTAAAAACTAACTTTAAACTTTGAAAAGGAAAAAGGACGAGAGAAAAGATGAGAAAATACTTGTTATAAATATAAAACCTTATAAATACTCAAGTATGTACATCCACACATAATATATTACTACAAAACACACAATAGATACATGAATAATATAGATTCAGAGTAAAAAGGAACAAATGGTGCATTTTCACCGTGTAATGTAATAAAAAGTATCTACAGAATCTAGAATCTAAATTCTAGATATATAGCTACACTACAGTGTCTATAGTTTATACAAAATAATATTATTATGTTGTAGAGTAATAGTATACTTGAAAAGAACAAGAACAAGAAGGAAAAGTGAAACAAGATGAAATGATTAATATTTAATTCACAATCCACACAATTATAATCTCAAGTCTCAAGTTTAAAAAGAAAAGGTTGACGTCACAGTCTCCACAGTTGTTTCTGTTTCAGTGCCAGTCCAACTATAAAACTGGAAACCAGAACAATGGAAAAGGCACCGCGTGTACCTCTAATGCACAGTTCACCGTCTCTCTGTTTTCTATTGTACCTACTGAAATTATAAATTGTAATATAATATGCAATCTTTTCTTTTTCTTTTCATCTGTCGCCTTTCATTTTCCATTTTGCAGTTAAAGCCCGTGTGGAAGAATAATTTATAAAATAGAAAAATAGAGAAGAATACTTTTTTGGAAACAAAAGACGAGATGAACTTTCAAAGATGAGAAAGATAAAAATTTCATCCGCATGAATTACAAAAACTATACGAAAACTAATTTATTATGCTAAATAGAAAAAAAAACTAAAGAACTATAAAGAATAAAAAAGGCTTTAGAACTTAAAGTTTAAAAAGTTACCAGCTGCAAAATGATAATTTTATCGTATCTCTCGATAAAAAAAAGCAATTTGCAAAATAATGAGAGTTAAAAAAAATTGTAGAAAGGTAAATTTTCTTATCATCATTAATAATAATATTATTTTTATTATTGTTTTTGTTATTCAAAGTTTAAACACCTGTAAAAAAAGGAGAAAGTGAAAAAATTACCAAAGTTAAAATATAACGAGATTTCCTCTTTGTTTTTCGATTTTTTTTGAAGTATTTTTTCGGGGAAGTAAAAAAACAAAGGGTGCAATTAATTCTATATATATTAGACATAAAATAATCCCCATTCCATTATTGTATTGTACATTGTACAAATCAACAATCAACAGCAATTATCATGAATTATCGTCTTTTCCTAGTTCCTCGTTCTAAGTACTGTCAAAAGTATCATAAACTGGGAAACATGATCCATGATATTTTCTGCTGCTGCTAATAGTTGATAGTTGAGAAAACCCTGTTAGTGAAATTCCGAGGGATTAACTTTTCAACAGTACAGTTTACTATATCTACAATCTAGAATCCACTCCATATAATCTATAAAAGAAAATGAAGAGTGATTGATAATATCTGTTCAACTTTGTTGAGGGCTGAAAAGTCAAGGGCCAAAAGAGTACCGATCAGAGTTGTGAGCTGAGAGTTTCCATAAGCTTTTAAATACATGTGTGTAGATTGTAGACTGCAGATTGCGGATATACCTCTGTTTGGATTCCAAATGATTAATCCGTTCTAATTACGAGGATTTTCTCAAGTACCTTCAATTAAACGCATACTGTTGAGTGTGGAGTTGAGAGTTGAGACTGTCTACTACTAAAATATGTAAAATGCATATATGTACTTACATAAATACCGGTAGTTAAGTATTAAGTATTAAGAACACACTACACACATGAAGCATTTGCCATTTACCATCTGCTATATCTGGAATCTGGGATCTGGAGATCTCCACTTTAATTGCTAATTGCTGATAATTGGATGTTTCGCCAAGTGCAGCTCCAAGCTCTCAGTTAGAGATTAGAGACACAAAATTCCAAATCCCAATATCATAATAAAAATAATTGCTGTGTTTTCTCTGTAATCATATAAAACACTATACAAACTACAAAACATAGAAAATAGATAATAGATAGAATATTTCCAACTTTCAACTAAATCCGAATTCCGGATCAGAATCAGAACCAAAATATAGAGATTAAAAGTTGGGAACTAGAAAAAGGTACGGATTCCAAATTCAGGATTCATACTTCAAATACTGACAAAAAATGGGAAAAGAGATTCTATAAACTTTTCTAACATCTAAAATCGAACGTCTAAAATTTTACGCTCGTCCCTCGTGTACATTTTTAGTCCTTTCAACTTTCTGAGCTTTGAGCGTTGAGAATTGAGCAAATCCTCTGTATCTGTAATATACTGAATATATTATCCATATATGTATATTTCGTTTGGGTGTTGAGTTGGATTTGGTATTTGGTATTCGACAGCAGAGAGCTGACAGCAATTGACAGTTGACTTGATTGACACTTGCTCATTTTACATAAAACTTTAACTGTAACTTGACACTCAAATTGACATTGACATTGACATATGGACAAAAGAAAAAAGTATGCAAAATTAAATTCGGAAGAGTCAGTGTCTGTCAAGCTCAAAGCTCAAAACCTCAAATGATTTTCCCAGTTCGCAGTCACTGTGAAACTTTTCAAGTTGGAAAAGATCAATAACCAGGATTTTAAAAATGGAAATACAGATAGAAATTTTGAGTACAAAAACATAGAAACACTTGAAGATAAATATTGGTGATTTTGTAAAATACAAACGATAAATTGTAAATGGTAAAAGATTTTTACCATTTACTTTTATTTTTACTTTTAACTATGTTGTCTATTGAGTTTTTTTTACTTTTTATCTAGTTGTTGAACTAACTGGGGTTTGTTTTGTTTTGTTGTACTTTTTTTTCTGTTCAGATTCGTCCTCGACGGCGTCATATATTTACTGCCTTGTTGCGTGAAACAAACCTCAAGTGTCTTATCCTGACACTTTTGATTACTATTAGTTTGGCGGCGAGTGTCGTTTGGTGCAGTCGAAAAACAAGAATTACCACCGTCAACTTTTCTGCCTTTCCAATTGCCACGTAAGTCCAAAGTCTCAAAGTGTAAAGTCACAAGTTGTGTTTTCCATTCTCTTTTGATTGTCAATTGTAGACTGTACATTGTACATATTCTGCTTTCTCTCTTTTCTCTTTACTCTTCACACATTTACGCATACACATTTGTTTTTTGCTTTCCCTGTCGCTGTCTCTTTCCTTTCCTCTCTTTCTCGCTTTCTCTCTCTCTCTTTCTCCGTTCTCTCTGTCCTTACGATGCCTTTTAATACTTTGATGGATTTCCGCTGTCATTCACACATCCTTTTGCTTTAGCTCTCTTTCTCCCTCGCTCTTCCACTTTTCCACTCCTCCAATCTACTGTGCATTTATATTATGAGCTCGTAGTCAGCTAGTTTAGTCAACTATTTCCGTCTTTTTATTCACCCATCAACTTTCATTCATATCTCACATCTCACACAATCCCATTCCATCCTCCATTCCCTATTCTCTCTATTCCCATCTTTCTCATGAACCCACCTTCTTTCTTCTACATCTTCTTCTCTCATCTCTTGAACAAAATATACATAAATAGTATTATATTATGCTTCATCTTTTCCCTCTATTTCTACTTTTATTATTATTATTCATCCGTTTTGTTATTATTATTCCATGTTATGAATTTTGATCAAGCTGTTTTTGACAAAAGCATGAATAAATCATCATCGTCTAGTAGTAATAATAATAATAATAATAATACATTCTACACTCTACATTCACATTCTATAATAACGTATTAGAGTTCCTAGAATCTATCTTATTTATTCCAGAATTTAGAACCTTTAGACTTTAGATAATAATATTTTGAAAATCAAAATCAGTTTTTCCCATGTACCACTTTTTTTATTATTATTATTATCAATTATGAATTTTCCACTCTTTTTTCTTTCTTTCCTAACTTTAATATTTTCCATCAATTTCCAAGATAAAAAAGGGAAAAAAAATTAAATAAAAGCTCATTTTTATGTTTGATGATAATACAAAAATTTGTAGAGTACAAAAAGTACACACACTGAAAAAATAAGATGAAAATATTATGCTATTTAAAAAGGCACAAAATAAAAAAAACAAAAGAAGGCGTTTATCTATACATGGTGTAAAATCAATAGGAAAATGGTACAGATGTACAGATGATGATGATGAATGATATGATGTTTTACAATTTTTTTCATATAAAATTGCAGAACCAGACAAGTGTCTCCTTGTGACGAGGGTTACGCCGTGTACATCCCATCTGCCTTCATCCTCATGTTGTACTTTCTCTACATTGTCGAGTGCTACTATTCAAAAGCCCGTGAAATGCTCAGCCTTCCAAAGGTAAGAAATACCAGAAAAAAGGGAAAAAAGGAGAAAAGAAAAGGCAGAAGCGTGAACTGAACTGAACCAGAAAGGAACCAGAAACACTAGGGAAAACTGTCCATGTACCATCAACCATGCACTATGACTACAAACTACAAACTAGGTTTTTTATGTATACATGGATTTTTATGTAAATTTAAACCAAGTGTAGCAAAAGAGGTAGAGAGAAAAAAAATAAAAGAGAGAGAAAGAGCAAGAGAGGCTTTTCTCTTTCGTCAATCCTGTCAGCCGTGAATTCAACGCCATTTTTGCACAGTTTCCCTTTTTCTATGAATTCTGGATCCTGGATTCTTTTGATTCTAGATTCTAGATGGATTCTAGTGGATAGAGGAGGAACACTCGAGTTTTGAATCTTGAATCTGAAGTGTTGAGTTTTGAGTCTAGAGTCTAGAATTTAGAACTTGGAATTTAGGCCCTTCAAGTTCATGAGAATTCACACCATGTGAATTTTTATTTTTCATCCAGTCCGTCATCTTTTTATGCAGGTTGGAGCTTGTGAAAAAAGAAGGGAAAATCAAGCCTGCCTCCTTCTACTGTCTACTGGTTTTGGTCTCGTGTATTTTACATTCTGTACAACTTTGACGTGTTCAGTTTTCAGTGATCATCCTTCTCTTTATTCTTTACTCTTTATCTTTGGCATCATTTCAATCTTTTTAGGGGAAATTTCCAGTGCAGATTTCCTGGTATGATTTTGTGATACATGATACAAAATACAAACTACAAAATGGATGAGTCTTGAGTCTTGAATCTTTTGAGCCATTGAGGTGACGATGATGACGATGATAAAGATGATGATGATCGCAGAATTTTGGGATCCTTTGGGAAAAGAGGATACGCACTTATGGACACACATTGGAAATAAAGGGAAATTGTGGAGAATTGAGCATCAACTTTATAAAGTATCTACAAGCTACAAGCTACAGATAAGAGTAAAAGTATCAGTTGAATAGCTCGATGAGCATTTGAATGTTGTAAAAGAACAATCAGAACCAGAATCCGAGTGAAAAGACGGGAATTGAAACCGCTGAAATCTTCTTCCTCTTCCTCTTGTGCTTGAATATAAAATATAAATAGAGCTCTCCACTTTCCATTTCAACTCTCAATCTCAGGCTCATTGTCTCTCCTTTTGTCTCTTGTATATTGTGCTGGTTTACCTTGTTGTTTTCTTGTCAATTCAGTTGTGTGCACTGAGTTGAGAGCTGATTTGGCTTGAACATTTTGAAATGGAGATGTCCATCAATGGCATCATTTACCATTTATTCATCGTTTATCTTTTATCGCTTTATATGCGATTGGATTGGATTGGGTGAGAAGAAGAAGTGAGTGGCTCATTTCACATGCAATTGTCATAAACATTTTCAATTTTCAATTTTCAAAATGGTCAAGGTTGGAAGTTGGAAATGGCTTAGTTGATGTTTGATGTTTGATGTGACGAATATGAAAAATGAAAAAAAAAGGCTTTGACAATGGTGATTTGTTTTTCTTTGAATTTTGAGTCACTCAGCTCAGTCTTTACTCCAAACTCCAAACTCACAAAACTTAAAACGATTTCTGAACCCTAAATCACCACATAAAACAAAAACAAACAAAAGAAAAAGGTGCAAAAAATGGCAGGAAGAAAACAAATTACAAATTACAAAGACAAACTTTGGAAAATCAAGGTACAATTCAAATTTCAGACGTCAGACTTGAGACGTGTTTATTTAAGCCATGTAAAGAATTTATAATGTATAAGTAGATATACACATTCATACTCAATATTTCAGTTTTATTTTTGAAGTTTCCAGTTGCCCCGCAATCGGGATTGGGGCAGTCCCTCTGTATTTAACAACAAAAAAGAATAAATTAATTACCATAATATTATCCTACATGTAATTTATGATACTTAAAAGTATTTTATGTAATTTGAATATTATGTAGAACAAAAAAATGAGGGATTATATGTACCTGGCTTTGGTTCCCCACATTTGAAACAATTCGTTTTATTCTTGAAATTCCCTTTCACCCCGCATTCGGTATTGGGACAATCCCAGTCCCCTATAAGAAAATATAATAATTAAAAAACCATAATATTTTAGTATGAATACTGCTTTGTTAATAATTCCTGCCAATTAACCTTTGTATTTAAATGTATAGCATTCATATAATGTAATAACTTTATTTAGTTTATTACCCGGGCGTGACTCTCGAGCTGGTTTTCCACCAAAATCCCCACCTCCATCTTTAAATAGACACAAAAATCGGGGTTTAATTAGAATTATTAATCTATCTATTCATCTACTTGATACATATGGATTGAAATATATGAATAACGTTATTCAAATCTTTTTACTTTGTTTATTAGAAGATAATTTGAATGTTAATATAATATATTATGATAGAGCTATTTGAAATCGATTTAAATAGAACACATCAAGAAAAAACTATATTATAATAGCATTACATAGTATTTTCTAGTGATATATATATCTATCAGGTTCTTTTAGAACATAAGAAATAAAATATCTAATTTGCTTATGATGCTAATCATAAAAAAACAGTGATGAAGCAAAAAAAAAGTACTAAGGAATTTATGGTTTATACAACAAGAATCACAAATTAGCATAGATAAAAAATATATAAAAAATATTCTAATTATGCATAACTTAAAAAGAAGGACTAAAAAGACGACATGAAACTATGAAATATTACTTAATTTTATTTATACATACCGCTTCTCGGAGTTTTACATTGAAAGCATTCTCGCCTACTCCCGAAGTTTCCGGTCTTTCCACATTCTGTAGAAAAAAAGAAAAATGAATAATAATATTATACTTTGATATTCTAGTTTACTACTGAAATAATAATTACTCATGTATTTTCTATCTTTATATTATTACCATCATACAAGAGTAATAATACATGGTGCATGTTCAAACAGCACAATATAATAAATAAAAGCAATTATAATTGAACAACATCAAATCGAAAGATATTCCAAGTCTATACGTATTCCAAGTTGGACTTGAAATTTTCATTATTCTCTGCATTGTACAAATCTCCATTCTACCTTCGATAATTTTTTTGAACCATGATAAAAGACTGTAGAGGATTCTAGACTTAAAATTCAGAATTTTAGTGGATCAATATATACGCAAAAGTCAAGAATTTTAGTTAGAAATTCTAGGGGAAAGTGGAAATAGAGTCAAAACAAAGAGAGAGAAAGAGAAAGTAGCATGAAAGATGCTCTTCCTTCAGATGCGTGGCCCAGTATACATACTTTATACTTTATACTGCACACTACTCGAAACTGAAGTCTCACTTCTCGACTCTTCCGCAGTGCAGATTTACAAGATTATCGGCAGAAAGATTAGAAAGATTTTTGGCAGATGATATGATACGAGATCCAAGATCTTACGTCCAAATTGCTACTTGTGATTTTCTCCGTTCCCTTTTCCGTCAAACTTTCTTCGTAGTTCTGGTCTGGTCTGGTTTCTAGTTTCATATCTCGATCTCAATCTCAGTCTCTAATTCTAATTCAAATTCAAATGATGATGGAGATTGGAGATTGGAAATGGTGATACTGAGGAGGACGAGGGTGAATCTAATCTATCGAATGTGTCTAATGTCATCTAAATTCCTGTTCCAATTCCAACATGAGTGTCAACATGGAAAATAAGAGAGGGGCATAAAACAGGAAATTTGAAATTGTGTACAAATTCAATTTGGACACTCATTTTCCAAGTCCCAAACGCCAAACTCCAAACTCCAAACAAGCTCAAAGAACCCTGAAAACATTCATGTTTTATTTGAGCTTTGCTACATAAATCCGGAATTGAAATCAGAGGGAATCTGATGCTGGTCGGAGAAAGACAAATAGAACAAAAAAAGAACAGAAAGCAGAAACAGAAAAGATGTTGTTGTCCTGTTTTACATCTGTCTAATAAAATGTAAACTAGGCTGAAGACTGAAGCGGATTTGGAAAGAAAAACAACATGTGTTTTGTCCATTACACATTTTACGCATTTGTATTTTGTATACAAGATATAAAAGATTTAAGCCTTCTATATGTTCTATAGGAAATGTACAGAACATGATGTTTGTGTCTTTTGTAAAATATTGCAGATCGATGTGAACACGGTGTACAGGAAAGTTGATGAGATGAGACGAGCGCGGCCGTTGATTTGGTGGCGGGCAACCTGCTACCACTACACTCGTCGAACCAACCAATTTACGCGCTTCCGGAATGGAGATGCCTACACAACTTCAAAGGTTCCTATTTTATTACGCACTCTTTTTTATTCATCTTCTACATCTTTTTCTCTTTTGTACTTTGTGTTTTGTATTGTATTTGTATTTTGGATGTGGGTCTATTTGTCTATTTTTCTATTTGTAAGTATTTTTCTAGTGCACACAAGTGTTTCAGAATTTTATTTCGTACAGTTGAATACGCGCTTCAGTGAAAAATGTAGACTGTAGAATCTTTGTTCACTTTTCAGTGGAGCTCTCAATGTTGAGTTGAGTTGATGAGCCTTCATTCACGTCATTTTCATTAATGAGCGCCTCATTCTTCTCGACTCAAGTTTCAAATTTCTCTTTTACTTTTTACGCTCCCCGTTCTACATTCGACATTCACCACTCATCGTTTATCGTTTACTATTCTCCATTCGCCATTTGCCATTCTCCGCCTGCCAATTCAATCCGGAATCCGGCAAATTGTGTTTCCTATTTCCTATTTCGTCCTTCCATCTCCGACGATACTAATTGCATGAGTCATTATAAGTTGATTGTTGTATTCACAACCTTCAATGTAGAGTGTAGAATCTATAGAATCTACTAAAGAGAGGCGAAGAATATTGTTAGTCGTTGCCGGTTTTTGGTTTTAGGTTTTGGGTTGCTCCAGGAGGCACTTTCTGTTTTTTTAATGAGTTGTCGAACCATCCCTATTTTTAGTAGAGTATCGAGTATCGAATTTCGAGTAGCTCATGTAAACTGTACATTCTTCATGGACTGCTGCACCACACTTTACACTGCACTGATTACTAAAAACTAAAAACAAGAGAAAAAGTCTGATGGAATGAGCAATGAACAATGAACAAGTTTGGTTTCCACTTTTAATTACTTTGTAGCTTGTAGCTTGTGTGTACTTTGTACTTTGTAATTTGTACGTAATTTGTAATTTGTAATTATTCTTGATGATTATTTTGTCCTTTCCCGCCCTTTTGTACATTTTCTATTTTCTATGTTCTATGTATTTATTACGTGTTACTGGTTACATAATATCATAATATTATTTGCATGCCTTTTACATTTTACATTTTACACCTGATTTTCAGGGAATGAAACCTTTTTAATGATGGATTTGATAATGAAATTTAATGAGGAATGAGGTTTTGATTGTGGTTTTACAAAATACAAAATAAACTGGATTTATGAGAAAGAGAAACTTTGTTGTTAATTGTTGTTAATTATTATTATTATGTTGTGAAATAGGTTTGTTACGAGCGGGTGAACTCTCATGTGGAGACCTCCTGTTTTTACTATGGGGCGTGTGGGATGAAAGACATTTCAAGGGACCTCGTGGATTTGGAAAAATACCCAGTGACAAAAGTGCAATTTAACAAGGGATTCATCTTTTCAAATACACTCACGGCTCAGGAGTTTCAGGACCAAAGGGCTCTCTTTTTTCAGGTATTTTGTACTTTTATTAGTTATAGTTTTAATTGTCTTTCATTTTTCCTTTGGACTTTGTAGCATATTCCAGTGCGTATTATTACAGTTTCTGAGGTCAAGGGTAAAAAATTCTGGAGATTTTGAGGCTGAATATATTGGAAATTAGACTCATGTAGTCCACTATATTTCGTAGTCTAGTCATAAAAATATTAGCAGTATTATTTTTAGCTGGGGTAAGGAAAATACAAAACACAAAAAAGTATAATAGATAATAGAAAAAATGAAAGTATCTATACAATAAAAACTTTCCCCCTCATTTCACTCTCTTCCGCTCTCCAAATTTACTACAGTGCACAAAATACTGTACAAAATACAAGGACAAAAAATATCTACGCAAAAGCTTAGACCAGGACAAGTTTGGTATTTTTAGTTTATTGAGTGCGTAAAATGTGTGCCCACTAGTTTTGTGTTTTGTGTACTCTGCCCACTGAAAGATTCTGTATTATGTAACATGTATTATGTATTATATTTTACGAGGAGTATGAAAAGGAGGATAATTATATTCCATTTTCCATATTCCATCATAATAGATCCAAAATACATAACACGTAATATAATATAATATCCAGTCGGATCCAGGACTAATGCATTTTTCCTCGAGGTTGATACAACCTCCCGATTCCAGTTCCAGTTCTATATTCTGGAGTCCGGAGTCTAGAGTTTTTACAGAGTACCATTATTCTTCTCCTTCTTCTTCTTCTTCTGTTTCTTAATGGTTTTTATTGTATATTGTACATTGTACATTGTGTCTTATGGTCATGTGGAAAAGAGCTGACATTAGACATTAGACTCCAAGCTGGAAGCTGGAACTGGAGTAAAAAAAGTGAAACCGGAGGCATAAAGAAAATGAGGACAAGAACCAAAAACCAAACCAAATACTAAACCAAGATGCTATAGCATAGTTGTAGTTGTATAGTTGTAGTTGTAGTTGTGTAGTTGCAGTTACCATCAGTTTCCAGTTAACAGCAAACAATGTAGAAAAATCCACATAAAAAACCAGTCATTTGCTTTCACTTTTTTACTTTCCCCATTCACAAGACCAAAAACCAAGAGAAAGAGCAAAACCAACAGAAAGAGCAAAAGTAAGAGTAAGAGCAACAGCAAGGCCAAAACCCAAATCCAAGATCAAGAACTAAAAAAAAGTTGAAAAAAAAGGAACGGGTGAAAGGATAATAAAAACCAAGAACCATCTTACACTATTTAGAAACCAGCAGAGAGAGAGAGCCGAGAAGAGAAATGAGAAAGGAAAAGCATCTTTTATCTTTTCCCTTTCTCCTCCGTTCGTCATGTGTTGAAAAACTGTAATGTGTATCGTGTTTAGTGGATGCTGGAAATTTCCTTAATCCACAATTTACATCCGTCTAAAATGTATAGTGGCTGGAGGATGCGGATGATGATGAGAATGAGAACGACGCTGGCGATAGACGATAGACGATAGACGATAGTAATGATGAGGATGGTGGTGGTCATGAGTCATGAGGTAGCAACTCCATCCTTCTTGAGGGAAAGAAAATCGAAATCAAAGTCCAAGTCAAAAAACTGTAGACTGCAGAGTTGGGAGTTTTGAATTGTCAGTGTTACATGTTGACTATCAACTATCAACGATCCAAGGAAATTAGTCTACTTTTCCCTCTGCCTTTGATGTGCTAAAAATACTGCATACTGAATAAAAAAAAGCTAAACTCCATTTCCATTTTTAAACTCAACTGTGACCTTTGACGTCATGCTGTGCCATGTGCCTTATTCCGTGTCATCGCAGCAATGGTCACGTTTTTCTATGGTTCACATTTTACATTTTTGTATAGTATATATAGAGTATAGCCGTCCTTTATTATTTTATGTACTCGTCGGTAGTCGGCCACTTTTCACTCTTGAATCTTGAATCTTGACTCTGAGCTGATGCTGAACTCTGGCCTGGTCTGGTCTGAATTTTTTCCACACCATATATTCCCTGTAATTGCTCCATTTTCAACATTCAAGGATTTTTTTCCATGTCTAATCTTTCTTTGAATTTTGGGCGGTACTTGACTCTTGAATCTTGAATCTCGAGTCTGGAGTCTGGAGTCTCCAGTTGGAATAATGCACCATGCACCACATAAAAATATGTAGTAAAAAGATATAAAAATTTGGCATCCTCTCTCCTCTCACAGATGCAATTCTAAAAGAAAGATTACAATTTACAATAACACTCGACCCTCTTAAATCGTCTGTCTTCTATCTTGTGCCTTGTGCTTTTTTTCTTTTTTTAGTAAAGGAAATTACAGCTCAGCTGCGAGTTCTAAATTCAGATTCAGAATTCTAATTTTAATGGAAGACATGGAACATGGAACACGGACTATGGTTTTTTCCGTTTTAATTTCCTCTTTTCACTTTTATCTGTACAGTAAATAGTAAAACAAGGTCCTGAAATTTATGCTCCTCATTAAAAGTTAAAAGAAGCAAAAAATCCAGATCCAGATCCAGTTTCAGAAACAACAAGAGTTCATACATAGTTATAAATGTGTGGTTTGTGGTTTTAAATGTGTTGAGTTTTCACGGTTCACAGTAGAGGTTTTAACAAAGTCAACTTGCCTCTGGCACTGGCACTGGCACTGAAAACGGGCATTTTGAATTTTGAACGTATGAAGTGTGGAACGCTTTATCTATGTTTTATATTTCACTACTCTGCGCTTTGCTGTTTGCTGTGCTGTGAAAAGGGGAAACGGAAAGTATGCCGGAGAAAGTTGCAGATTGCAGATTGTAGACATAGATATGATATGAGTTTGTTTGTTTGAGTGTGGTTTTTGGTTTTGGGGATTTTGTACACATTATGAAGCATTCTACATTTTACGTTCTACATTACAGCGGCGATATCGATATTCTGAAATCTGTAATACACCAAACCCTACAAACTGTAAACTGTAAACATTTTATGTATGAAAATGTATTTGGAGTTTAGAGTTTCTACTGGGAAATGGGATATGGAATTTAGGAAAAGAAGACAAAACACACAGTAAAAAGTAAAACCAATGTCAAATATCAAATACCAAATGTAGCACTTAGTTACCATTTACCATTTACAGCAGCCCAAGAGCCAAAGCCAAACCAAACCAAACCAAAGCCGATGCAACCGTGGACCATGGACCGTTTAGCCTACAATTTTACGACATGTTTTCTCTCACATGTTCCAATTTTATACACGAATGCACATTTACATTCTTCCTTTCTCTAGATCTCTGTATCTCTGTCTTTGGACTCTGTGTCGCTCTTTCTCCAGTTCCAGCTCCAGCTCCAGTTCCAGCCAAGTTCTCCAGTTGATGCTTTTTCCTGTTTTGTAGTTGTAGTTGTGTATTTGTATTTGTATTCCAAGTGTATCCTGAGTTGTGCGTACAAATGACTTTATTACATATCCACCCTGTTTCTCTTTACTCTCTCTCTCTTATTCTTCTTGTTGTTGGCTACTTACAGCGGATATCCAAAATCCAAATCCAATATCAGTTTCAAACGAGATGTGACTCCAACTACAGAAACAGAAACAGATTACAGATAACAGATACAAACGACAAAACACGAGATGTAAAATGTAAAATGTAAACTGGAGAACTATCGAAAAACTTCAACTTCAAAATTCAAATGCCCTTGTGTACATTTACATTACAAGTAAAATAAAATAAAAACACATGTAAAAGATTAAGTGTTTTGTACGTCATATGTATGTCGTTTGTTGTTTGTGGATCATTCTTGATTTTTGATAAAAAAACATGAAGAAACCAGATTCCAGAATTCAAAAGGTTCAAGCGTCAAAAGTGAAGCACAAAAATTACTTGAGGAAAAAGTACTTTTGATCTTGATGTTTAATGTCTAATGTGTAGTCTAAAGTCTAATGATGTTGTTTCAAATGCTCCGAACTCCGAATGCCATTTTACTTTGTGTTGTGATTATGGTTGTGGTTGTATAAAGATATGGATTTTTCTCTAGTTCTGGATTCTGGATTCTGGATCTCCACAGAGACGCTGAGTCACGTGTGGTAACTTTTCAAGAATGAGCACATTTTATATTTTACGACAGTTTTTGTGAGGGATAACAAATAAGAAACCGAGAAAAAACAGAGAACCTTTTTGCTTTTTTCCTCTGATAAAACAAGAGAGCAAAGAGAAGAGAACATCAAAAAGGAAAGGAGCAAAATGGAATTTTAGACAGGAAGAGATAAGAGTTGTTTCGGGTTTTTGTGGTTGGTTTCGGTAATTGAGATTGTAGATTGTAGATGGTAGATTTGCACAGTCGAGAGTCGAGAGAGTTGATAGTACAACATTTAGTATTTAGTAAAAGTAGGAAATATCATGTCCATTTTTACTCTTGTTTATGTTTATTGTTTGTAGAGGAGAATTTTCTTTTCTATTTCAAATTTCAAAGTGGTCACCATTCACAATTCCCAATTCCCAGTTTACAAGCTTATGTCTCATGTCTTATCTATTTTCTGTACTCTGGAATCTGGAATGAAAGTTGAAGGACGAGAAAATTTTGAATTTGGATTTTGGAGTCATTTTTCCTATTTTCTCTTGTCTGTTATTCACAAAACTGGAATTACAAAGCGCAGAACTAGATTTCTGGATTTTTATCGAAATGGGAATTGAGATTGGAATCGTAATTCGTAATCCGCAATTCGCAATTCGTAAATTGACATGACACGTGACATAGGTAAACTTTCACTTTTACTTTTTCACCATTTTCACCATTTTTGTCCAAGTAAAAGAGAGAGACAAACTTTTCCTGTCAAACTTTTCTTCCTCTTTTGTTCTTTTGTTCCTAACATCTCACATGACACTGGATTGGATTGGATTGTTCCATTCATTTGTACTTACAAAATGAACAGCAAAGTGAACAATGAACAACGAACAACGAACAAGCACTCTTCATTGTACATTGTACATTTTGTATTTTGTATCATTTATTTTGTATGGTGGTTTGTGGTTTACAGAGAATGGAGGCTCAAGTTGAGTTTGAGGTTAGAGGCTCGGGATTTCCTCCAACTTTTCCCCACTCCATTTTTATACACAATACAGAATACAGAACATACTTTACACAGATTATGTACAAGTAGAAAAAAAGTATAGTTGTATTGCGTATTGTGTTAGAGAGTTTAGTGGATGAATCTTGGAATCCGGAAGGAACCCAAAATCCAAACCAAATCAAAACCAGTCCAAGTGTACGTAATTCCATAAAGATGTGTTATTTACTCCTCCGCTCAAACGTACAACGTACAATCATTTTTCCATTCTCTATTTTCTATTCTCCATTCTTCATCTTTTTTTGTATACTAAAGACTAAAGATAAAGATATAATAAGTAGTTTGTTTTCAGAGGCTTTTCTTTTTCTTTTATACATTCTACTCATGTACAATGTACATCTATGTTGTACATTTATTATCCGTAATCCAGAACCCAGCAACCAGCATCTATAGTTTATACTTTTTGTACAAAGGTTGTTGGTTGTTGGTTGTTGATGACAATCCGACTAGAGTAAAAATAATCTCTTCTTTTCTCCTTTCTCCTCTTTCTTTTCTCTTTCTTTTCTCATTTATTTCAGTCAGTGATCAAGATCAGAAGCAGAAGCAGCAGAAGAGGGAGAGTAAGAATTAGAGGCAGAAGGTCGTTATCGTTATCATTATCCTCATTTTCTCGGAAGGGAAAAAATCCAAGAAAATTAGCCTTATGCTTTTTATTCTTATTAAGGCTCAACTATTATCTATTATTATCCAACATTTAACTTTTAGTGTCCGTTTCTTTCCGTTTGCTTTTGAGCTTTATTCTCTGTGCTTCGGGTTTTTTGGATTTTTGTGCACAGCAAACAGCGAGTAAAGTAGAGGAAGAAATTAGAAGCAGGGCATGTTCTCTTTTTTAAAAACATATTTATAACAGTATTTGTCTTTTATTTATTTATTATAATTATTGGTCGATTTTCCATTTTTCATTTTCTACTGCTCATCAACAATAATAATAATTATTATTATGCTAGATTCATAAAAATTCATAAAGCACAGACCATAAAAACATTCAATTTATTATTTAACTTTTAACTGCAGAGTTTAGGTAATTGCAGAGAAAAGACAAAATTGAAGTGGAGAGTGAAAAGGTATGAGAACAGGTATAAGATATAAGTTATCGGAATCAAAATTGGGGTAGGAATTTATCACTGAAGCTAAAAAAAGGTAGGAGATTAAATTGGATCAGTGTTGAAGCTTTTTTTTCCAAGAAGTTGTGCATTGATCTATAAATGTGTTTGGTGCTATGAATCAGATTTAGATAATAGTGGCCAGTGGTAGACTTTTACCGATTCCAATCGCAATCGATATTCGGTGTTCAACATTCGACATTCGGCATGCGGCAGTTGGAAGTTGGAAGCCGGCTTATTGTCATTTATTCGATAGCTGATATCCAATATTGCTTCGCTGAGTCTACAGCTGTGGATGAACGGATGAACAGATGAACGGTTGAACAGCTGAAACGTGAACACGGGGAAAAAAGCCTGTGGGATTGTGGATTGTGGAGAAAGTGCACAAAAGTGAAAGTTTACAAAAGTATCAAGTCTCAAGGGGAAAGGGAAAAGGTAGATTCTAGATTCTAGATTGCAGATTGTAGATGTCTAGATATCTCGAATTTTCTCTGCACTGCACTGCTCTGGTCTCTGGTCTCTCGTCTGATCTGATCTGGGGCTGTTCAACCGCTTTTCGGCTTTGAATTTTCCACACTGCTTCACTTGACTCTTGTTCCCCAGATCATGAATCCAGGAGTGACCACCGACCATCCGTACTCAAATGAGAAATGAGAAACGAGAGAATGAGAAATCATATTGTCTTTTATTCTTTCCCATGGTTTTCATTTTCATATTTCTAGTTTGAGATTTGTGATTTGAGAGATGAAGAAATGAAGAAAGAAGATCCCCCATTTGAAATATTTAAGCTCATTTAAGTGAGCATCATTTTTGGCTCTTCTGTTTTCTGTTTTGCTTGTGGTTTGGTTTTTGGTTTTTGACAGTTGAGAGTTTACATTTAGAACTTTGGTTCAAGTTTATATACAGAATACAGATAGACAGACAAACAGACCGACAGGCCGACAGACAAATTTACAAATAGACAGAGAAAGTCTGCCCGTTTTCTATTTCCCATTTCCCATTTCACCAGATACCAGATACCAGATGCTTCAGGCTACAGGCACTTTTGAGGTTGAGGTTGCGGTTGAATCTAAAATCTAGAATCCAGAATCCAGAATCTAGAATCTAAAAGAGCTTAGACTCTGTGAACTTTGAGGTTTCAAGTCAAGTAGTCAAGTATTCAAGTAGTCAAAAGGTTTCACAGCCACTGCCAAAGGAAAAGGAAAAGAGCTGAAAAATTGCAACTATCTGTTTGCTGTTTGGAGTTTGGAATTTGAAGGTTGGGATTTGGATGTGAGCTGAAAGCTGAAGGCTGGAAGATTGAGAATAAGGAAAGGAAAAAAATCAAACCAATCCACAATCCAGAATCCAGTCAATTCAAGTTTCAAGCCAAACTGAGCCCCGAGGAGAAAGTCAAAAAACGGATATGGATTTGGATTTAGTTTTAGATTCAAATGAAGATTTGATCAATTCCATACGTTCCAAGTTCCAGGATCTTACATATACAAAAACTTACACACTGTATACATGCACAATTCACGTAAAGTCTGTTCTGGTCAGATTGAAGATGGAAGATCGAAATGAAGCAAAGTATATTATATATTTTATACAGTCTAGAATCTGCCTTGTGGATTCTGTGGATTGGATTCAGGATTCAGGATCATTTTCTTCTTTATGGATTTTTCCAAAGAGAGGCCGTCCTCTGGCTTCGTGTTTCGTATTTCGTGTGATACGGTACTTTCTAAAAAGATGTATAAAAAGGTTGTGGTTTTGGCCTCGGTTTGGTTTGACTTGACTCGGCTTGAAACTTAGAAGTTGGAAGAACATCTCAAATAGCCCTGAGGAAAATAAATGAAGGGTAAAGAAAACAGTAAAAGAGGCAAGTCAATTCGGAATTCGGAATTTGTAATTTGTAATACGAGAGCCGAGAGTCCAGAGTCCAGAGTTTCACAGGAATGAATAAAATTCTTCCAAGAAAATAAAAATGAAGGAATCTCACATCAAAATTCCTTGTCTTTATCTTTTATGTAATACATAAAACAGGCAGTCTCAAGTCCCTCAAGTCTCAAGTCTATCTTCATTATTTATAAACCAAGCTCAACATGACCATCGTTCATCAAACAACAAACTTGTTACAAAAACACCCGGAAAGTATAAAGTATAATAATATAGGAAAAAGTTACTTTTACTTTTTACTATTTACTATACCTACACAAATCTGTACCAAAATTCTTAGGATGCTTAGCAACCAAGGTATAGAAAATTGTGTATAGTTGTAAGTTGTAATAGTTCATTGTTCGTAATAATTCATAGGAAATGATTAGTTTTTCTCCTTTCTCGTTACTCGTTACTGTAATGTGTAGTATTGTGAATAGTAATGGTAAAGGTAGGGCTTCAGACTGGAGAAATCTAGAATCTATCTGTGGGTTTTGGTTTGGATTTGGAAAGATGTAGCAATTTGGTATTGTTAGTTGAGAAACCTCGTGAAGCCTAAAAATTACTATATGAAAGCATAAAAAGTAAAGCCTGTGGCCGCGTGTAATTCACAAGTGGATTTTGTAATAATTGTTCCAATTTCTAGTACAACGTTTTTTGTTAGTTAATAGTTAATAGTTAGTGTTTAGCTCATGTCATGTCATATCGACATCATGTTGATTGCTGATGATGATGTGGAGGTTTTGCTGGAAAGCCTTTACTTCGTAGTTCGTAATCTGTAATGAGGCTCATGCTCGGGAATTTTCCATTTGATTCACGTCAGTTCAGCTCACAGCTCACAGCTCTTAGTTCTCAGCTTTCATGAGGTTCAAAGTTGCCAACTTGCCAAAAGTCAAACTTGGCATTGCTAATTTGTTCAGCCCAAGTTGATTTTTACTTGCACAACTCATGCATCAAAATACAAAATACATAATATCTTTTAGTTTTTAGTGCTCAGTCTGGTGCACATTTCTTGGTATTCTTGTGCATTCTGCACAAATATCTGTAATATGAATGAATGTATGTTTGTTTTTTGTACTCGGAGCTCAATTTTATGGTTGATTTACAATCCAGATACAGTTTTTACAATTTACACCTACACTACTTCACCATTTACCATTTCACACTTGTCCTCATTAGCACCCGGGAAAAGTATATAGTGTAGTCATTACTCTCGTTACTCATTACTCATTTCTCATTGCCCATTGACCTCGAAACTTTGGAATTCCGACTTTGGAGAATTCTTTTGTAAAAATATCTCCATTATCCATTATTATTAAAACTAAAACGAGTATGCATTTGTCATTTGTATTTTATTTAGGATGAAGAGGAGAATGACGACTACATGGAGATGAAGGAAGGTCTGGACTTGTCCAATGTCACATTTGTGGAGAATATGACGAGTTGGGCGGATCCGGAGAATTTGCCGTATTACGGTCAATCTCGTGTCTTTTGGCTCTGCTCCTTCCTCCTCCTCTCATGGCCTTTACGCGTCATCCTGGAACTCAACACCGCTCACGTCCACTACCGGGTAAAAATAACAATAGTAACATCACAAAATACTCATAATTAGACTAGAAAAGTTACACCTGTACAAAATTTATAAAGTGAAACGTAGTTCTTGAATCAATGTAATTACTAGAGAAAGTCAAAGTCAGAATATTAAATGCAAAATGCAGGTTTTAAATTGATGCTCAAATATCAAAAATCAAAAACCGAGAGCCGAGAATTTAAGAGAGTAGAGAGTAGATGTTTGACTGTAGATTTTGTAGGGACATTTTAATTTTAACCACATTTTCCCAATTTATCAACACTTCTGAACTCTACCAGAGAAAACACTCGAGTTTCGAGTAAGTTCTTTTTTTGTTTTTATTCCAAAAGTGTTGATAATTTGATCATTGATCCGACGCATCAAGCGTACACAAACTCGAGACTCTAGAGTCTAGACTCGATAATACTTTGAAAAGGAAGGAAATAAATGAAAAGAAAATAGTCATTTGATGAGTAATTGATTTTTTGATGGTTCTCTAAACTCTAAACTCAAAAGGTGACGAAAATATTCGGGACGAATTACGCAACAACACCCACTCCAACCACCGCCACCACCACCACCGCCAACAACAACAACAACACTCTCCCACTTTCCCTCTCCATGTCTGATCGTGGGACTTCAAACGGAATCCCGATTGCCGAGGATCCCTCAGCCGTGAGCAATAATAATAATAATAACAGTAGTGAGAATCTCCTGACTGCACCCATTCGACCGGCACACGCCTGGTGGAGAAGGAGGAACGGAAGAGCCTTCTGGATCCCCGCCTGGAGGAAATTGACCTGGAATAGCCCCTGGAGAAGTAATAGGAGATCCAGAACCAGGTCCAGTTCCAGTTCCAGAACAAGAACAAGAACGTCAGTGTCAATGTCAAGGTCCAGGGACCAACTTAATCTCATCACGGAGGAAAGTGACAGTGAAGATCCAGAAGATCCGGAAGATCCGGTTTCGGAGAATTGTGCCCTCGTCTCAGAAAATGTAAACATGAGTAGAATTGAGTCGGAGTGTGATAAGAAATCCGGATGGCCGGATGATCCCAACACATGGAAGAATCAGAATCAGTCCCACTTGAGCTGGAACTGGTGGCCTTGGAATTACTTCAATCCACATGCGGATAGTTTGACAATACCAAACTATCGATATCCATATCCGTATCCATATCAAGATTGGTATTCTGTCAATTCTCAAGGGAATTTATTACCACGGAGTGTGACTCTCCTCATGTGTGCACCAAAACCCCTCGACAGTGACACACGCAGTGACACTCGCATTGACAGGGACAGTGAAAATGAGACAAATAGAGTTAGTCGTGTCCGGGAGAGTGCGAGTACAGTGAATTTTAATCCCGTGACAAATGGAACTGGAAATAGAAATGGAAATGCGGGAGAAATGGAAAACTACTTTCTGCTGGGTGGTTCAGAGTCAGACACTCTGGTTCCGAGTTATAGTCAAGCCTTACTTTGGATGAATCATGGGAATGAGATCGGGAACGGGAATCGTGAGAATGATAGTGATAATCGTAGTCATTTTTCTAATGGGGAAGGTGTGGATTTTCATGGTAATGGCCCGGATGAATCCCAAAACGAGAGAATTGGTCCGAGTAATAGTGATAATTATGGCTTATCCCGAAATCCTTCTAACACTGCCAATACCAATACGAATATCAGTCTCAATGCCACATCATCGCCTTCTTCTTCTTCTTCCACGTCTTTTCATCCTCTTCTTCCTCCCCACTATCATCTTCATAATCATGGAGAAAATTCCTCCTTTTCTTCTTCCTCTTCTTTGGGACCAGTTCCAAAACCACATCCAAACTCAAATCCACATCCAACTCCAACTCTTGATCCTTTAGATGAAAATCAAACACAAACTCTTACTCAAAATTCCAATGAAAGTTCTACGACGAGTCGGAGTCGGAGTTGGAGCAATCAAATTCCAGCGTCTTTGAATCCGCTCATTAATCGTCCTTATCCTCACACAAATACTTCTAACGAGCCAACGCCTCCAAGTACGGATAATCACTCAAATCCAAATCCAAACCCTCCACCACCAACTTTTCACCATTCCCCAGCTTCTGCATCTTCTTCCGTTGGACTTGGAGTTGGAGTTAGTCATTCTGAAGCCTCTGGAGTATCATCTAGAGAAAATGAACGAGGACGAGGCGGAGCGGCGATCGTCAGGAGTGACAGTTCTAGAGGTAAAAAAAAATATATTACATACCTTTTCATTCTTTCATTTTTTTCTAGAGCTATATGAGTTGAAATGCCAAGGATAAAACTTAGAGTTTAGGATGGATAGAAAGTAGGAAATAAAAATGCATGTAGCAATTAGTGAAAGAGTTAAGAGTTTCCTTTCCGGTTCCGCCTTCTCATTTGTTTCATATACTTTTATATACTTTTGTTTGAAACATTTTATTTTGTGCATGTGTGAATCCTGATGGTAGGTTGTAGATTGTAGATGTACACTTTATATTTTATACTTCCTTTTCTCTTTTGGGAAATGAAATGTTGAGGATTGAATGAATGCGAGTGTGGAGTCTGGAATTGAAAATTGAAGCCTAATGACTCCATTACGTCCTCAAATACATGCATGCATACATAATACATATTGTACTATGTACGATGTGTGGATATTTCTCTAGACTCTAGACTGGATTCTGGATTCAAGTTAAAAGCATATGAACGCGTTGTATAAAGTATGAAGAATAAAGTATTAAGTACAAATAAACGTGGCAGTCGGAATAATAATAGAGTAGAAAGTAGAAAGAGTAGACAGTAGACAGCAGACAGTAGAAAGTCTATATAATAATATCTACCAGTGCGATTAATAGTGATGAACGGAGAGGAGAGAAAAAGAGAGAGAGAATGTGGAAAGCATCAAGAATTGAACATTGCGAATTGAGAGTCATCATCATCATTATCATTATTTCCTCTTTCCATTTCCTAAATTTCCACTTGCCACTTTTCTCCATTTATTTCTTTCATTCTTCAACTCCCATTTATTTTTGTTCTTGTTCCTGCTCTTCTTTTTTCATCTCGTTCGAGGTTCTAGATGCGGCATGCAATTATGACAATACAAAAACTACACACTACACACTAACAGTACACACTAGATACAATAGAATAAAACACTAAAGTGGGAGCAATGACCTGCGGCTGGAGCTTATAATAAACGTTATTATTTAAGCTTTGAATATTTAATGCTTTCCAATTTGCAATTTCCCTCTAGTTTTATGCATAAAGTATAAACTAGAGACAATCATGTTTTGAGCTTTTTATTATTTTTTTGAAGTAATTATTAGAATTAAAATTTAAAATTAATTTTAAATATTTGGATTTTGAATCCAAAATATCAAAAATAATTTTTCTATGGTTTTTCTATGGTTTTTATGTAGTGTTGAATGCAGTGATTCCGCGTGCTACTGGTGTTCAAATTGACCTAACTAATCCTGTAAGTGCCTCTGTACCCTTTGACCGCTACAGCGAGACCGGAAGTGGAACCGGAATCAGAACTAGTTCGAGTTCGACCTCAAATGCACCTGAAAATTCAAATGATGAAGAACCGCCAAATTACATGGAAGCATTGAGGACAAGTCGACCAGTATTTATCCCACCCTGGACAAGACTTCGTCGTTGTTTTACTGAAAAGGACGTGTCAAGGTCAATGTCAAGCTCCCGCTCAGGTTTATTTAAACGGGGGATGAGACAACGACCTCTTTGGCTCCAGGACATTCGACCAACTTTTCTACTGTCAACTCGACCTCCGGTAAAAACTAGTACTAGTGGTTCTAGCGGTAATAGTAGCAGTAGTGCCCCGAGTAATGAATCCAATCAGTCCAATTCAAATCCAAATCAAAACCAAAATTCACAAAATGAACCTTAAAAAATATAGTCATTTCATAGTATTATTATAGTTATTATCCAAGGAAAATACTCATATGAAAACCCGTACAAATTTTTAATGCATGTGATGTTTTTCATTTAACCAAATGGGCAAAAAGAGAGGTCAGAGGTCGTAAATGTTTTAAAGTTTACACCTTGAATTTTGCATGTACAAAATATATATTAGGTATAATCTCCACATGTAATTCATATTATGAAATGAATAATACTACTTTTGCATGCAGGAACCAAAACTCTCTCAACTTATTATGAGATAAAAAACATGATACATGTATATTTCACACAACATGTCCTTTTAACTTAAGCTAACTTTTTAAATACTAAATACTAAATAATACTTCACCAAAAATCAAAAGTACCTTAACATTTTCAATGTTACTATTAAACTCACTATTTGAAGAGAAAATATTTTAAACGAATGAAAATAAAATATCTAATGTGGTTGTGAATAATAGTGGTTGTGAATCATAGAATATACTTTAGAATTAAATGATAAATAATATTCCCTTAAATTTTCAAAAACACATAATATTATATCAGTTTTAGCATTTCACTACTATATTATTATTATTATTATCAGATTTATAGAATTTACCTAGTATAATGTATCTCACAAAACCAAAATTCCATATCTTGACAAAAAAATACGATAATTTTCAAGAAAAAATAAACAAGAGCAATTTCCTTAAAACAATAATCAAATATGATAAAATAATATTGTTGTTTCATTGAATTTTCTATCATTTTGTTGTTGCATTTTCATTTTTCATAACTGCTAACTGCTAGGCTTTTCTAGTTCCATAATATAATATATTATTATATGCACCCCTTTTTCATACATCTACTATTTAATTTTACATTGTACACATAATATTATAGTAGTTTTGTGAAGATTCCTCAAAATTAAATTTTGTTCTAGTTTTCTTGCACAAAATATATGATATAAAACAATGCAAAGTTGAAACGGGAGGTGATAAAAATAGATGCAACACAAAAAGAGACAAAGAGAAAGTGGAAGGTAGAAACTTGAGATTGAAAAATATAGAAGAACAATAAGAAAATACTTTTTTCATGCTTTTTCTTCATTCTCTTCATTCACAGTTGGTCACCAGTGAAAAAATAAAGAAAACAGGTGTGCGTGTGAAATTTTTACTATAGGTACTTTTTCAACAAGTCTCTGCTGTTACAGTTTTGTATCATTATATTTTGGGAAATGGCCGTTGGACAATTTTTTTCTTCTTCCTCGCCTCTCGTCGACTTTCATTTTTTAGGAGGTCATAGATATAAACAGAAAAAAAAGAAAAGGTAGAGAGTTGAAATGGCTGGTTTTTATAGAAAATATCATAGAACCAGAACCAGTAGAAAACATATACATACATGTACAGTAAAACAGTCTACAATCTACAGTATAAAGTTGAGGAGGTATACATTCAGTACAGGTCTTTTTTACAGTTTTTGTGTAGAAAAGTAAAAAGAGAAATGAGGAGGAAAAAGACAGATAAAAGGTGATGGAAAATCCGCGGGTTGTCTACAATTTCCTCTGTCACTCAAGGCTTAAATGGACTGATTCAATTTAACCCAAATGACAAGTACAAAACCCGACCGAATCCAAGAGGAAAAAAAAAACAAACATCTCACTCAGCAGAAAATCTTGAGGGTCTTGAGCAAGAGAAAATAGAGAGAGAGAGACAGCAATTTCAATTCAACTTCATTCAATTTTCTGAATTGAATTGAATTTGAAACAGAAATGAGTTTACGGTAAAATGCACAAAATAAGTACATGAGAAAAACAGAGAGAAAATACGCCGTGAATTTTGCAATTTTCAGCTCATAAAATTTTCTCATCAACATGCATAATACAATAAAAGGAGAAAACAGGTAGGTAAATATTTTTCTTGTTTAGATCTCTAATGTAAAATGGAGAGACGAGAGCTTTCACTGGAATAGAGAAAATGAAAAAAGGGACAATCTACAAAATCTACAGTTTATTTGAAAGTATCTACACATCTATCTCTTGAAACGCTTTCTCTTTTTTTCACTATAATCTTGTATACTTAAATGTCTATGCCAAATTTGCCTAAATATCTACATGATAATAATTTTATTGATCGATTCTTAGATAAGGAAAAAATATGAAAATTTTCTGCTCATGAACTTTTGATTATAATTTACAATAACTTTTCAACATCCCAATCCTTCGAATCTAAAATATTTCAATTTGAAAATACTTTGTTGAGTTTATTATTTTATGTTATTTTGTTCAAAAATCGATTATCATGCAATATTTTTTAATGTTACATTTCTAGTATTTCACACTATTTGAATATATAGTTTGAGTATTTATAGTTTGAGTATTTATAATCGTAGCCGATAATTAATAAAATACTATACATAAAACGTTATGATTATATCTCATATTTATAGCTAAAAGTTTAATCGCTTATACTAGGGAAAAAAATACTTGTTGATACTAAAAAGTCTTTGGTTTAAAATTAAAATGGAAAAAGTATTAAAAAATGTAATTTTTACTCTATTATTTATTTTATATCTATTTATTCTAAGTGTAATAATTTATATTTTATATAATATATACTTGTGTTAAAAAATACATCACACATCACACATTTTAATTCTAGTGTTGCTTAAAAAATCGAATACCACTAAAAAAACTATGTATTAAAAAAGTTTGTTCAAAGTTCACTGACCATTCACAATTTACAATTTGATCATTTTAGTATGCACTGTCCAGGAGTATTTGTAAACAATATGGTCATCTGGATTCCGATAATTATTGGTTGATAAGGAAAGGAGTTGTTTTTTATCCACTCGAAAGTATAGTCCTTCTTGTTTGATATCTTCAAATGTTTTTCTGAAGTTCTGGACCGGAATTTGAAATGATATTTTAATTGCCTTTGAATCCTAAAAAACAAAACATCAAAAAAAAAAGTATGCATTATAAGTAAATATTTACCAATAACATCTTGAATAAAAACAACTATAAGAATACTTTTGATAACATAATATAACATATAACATATTATAGCTTTAAAATATCACAAAATGCTTTGATATTGTATATATATATTATTGTCTAACCTTATTTGGTTTCTGAGAACTTGATTTTCTTTCGTTAATTGATTTATTCAAAGAAATTCTAGTCATATATCCGCTTTCAGAACTGTCAATCTCTTCATCTGATCCACGACTTCCAAAATGAGTTATCCAAATATAGGCATTTTCATGTTCCAATCGGATATTTTGTAGGAATACTTGGCCATCAAAACCAATGCAGAAAAGAGGCCAAATACAATCTAAGTCAAATATTATCCAAATAAACAATGATAAAAAATAACATTTGATTAATTTTTTTGTATTATGTATTATGTACACATATAAATTCAAAGAGTTCAAAACATAGACAGACAATAATTATTAGTATTATTTATTTATAATTTATAATTATAAATTTGCATACCACTGGTTAACTTATCAGAGGTGACGGATCGAGCAATACTGTCTTGTGTCCGGAACACTCTAATATGATGATGGTTCAAAAGATGACTCAAATATGATGCATATGGCACAATTCCTCCTCTACAGGGCTGATGAAGATTTTCTAAACATTTGATCGGACTGTAAAAATTAAAAATAAAACAAGAATTCAGCATAAAAAAATATTGTCATAATTATTTATTACCTATTATTTATATTATACTTTGATAAGTAAAATAATGAACTCAAAAATCTTGTAACTTGTAACCACACTCATAAAAAACAAAACATTTTAATATTTTATACTATACATATGTAAAACCTACCGAAATTGGCAATCATGTTTCAAATGTTGAAGGATATCCTTCCATTTGATCAACTCATTACACCCATCAGCCCGATGTTTACACCGGAAGACGAAGGAAGAGACCAAAGCTTCAGCAGTCCGATTCCGGGTGTCCGTCACCTCCTGAGTACAAACTCTGCAGGCAGGAACAGTACTTTTGCATTTGGAACAGACCACATGACCTCCTTTGCAACTGTAAATGGGTCGAATGGGGATCTCGGAACAGATGACACACTGCACCATTTTGACCAAATCTAACTTTGTTGCAGAGTCCTCAATGTCGTCATATTTAAAACTAACAACTTTACACACACACACACACACATAAATATGAAAAAAATACTTTATACTTTGAACAATATTTATATTTATATCATACTATACATTTTACATAATATAAAATAACATGATATTTTAGTAATTATTGTTACAAGAATAACTTTTATAGTTAAAATAAATTATTATGATTACAATTTACAAAATATTATGTGTTATCAAAAGTTTTTGAGTTCATTATTTTATACATTTTACGTTTATAATAGTTTACACGCAGTCCAAATTCGTCCGTAGATCTTGCACATGTTTTTTTTTAGTGTTGTAAAAGTTCCAATGTCCAATTTTTATTTTTTGAATCAGAATTTCAGAATATAATTGGAACTTTATAAAACTTACTTATTTCACACTACTTTTGTAAATTATAAGGTAGAAAACACATTAAAAGATTTTTTCATAATCTTTTTAATTTTTTTTCACAA